>LODT01000027.1:0-12253 GCA_001606155.1 Tieghemostelium lacteum | reverse complement strand
CCGTCCTAGACCCGTACCCTACCCTACCCTACCCTACCCTACCCTACCCTACCCTACCCTACCCTACCCTACCCTACCCTACCCTACCCTACCCTACCCTACCCTACCCTACCCTACCCTACCCCTACCCTACCCTACCCTCAGTTAACCTCACCTAACCTACCCTACCCACCTAAGTATTTGCTTACCGACTAGAGTTACAGAGAATTTACCTTCTTCTTTCTCCATACGCTTGTAGAATACCATCAATTACTTATATTACTCCTATGTATGCTAACCTACCCAATACGTGCATAGAAAACCATCAATAACCTTCAACAACCTTCAACAATCTTCAATAACCTTCAATAACCTTCATTAACCTTCAACAACCTTCCAACAACTTTAGCAGCATTCATTAACCTTCAATAACCTTCATTAACCTTCATTAACCTTAATTAACCTTCATCAACCTTAATTAACCTTCAATAACACTCATCAACCTTCATCAACCTTCAATAACCTTCATTAACCCTTCAACAACCTTCATTAACCTTCAATAACACTCATCAACCTTCATCAACCTTCAATAACCTTCAATAACCTTCAATAACCTTCAATAACCTTCAATAACCTTCAACAACCATCAATAACCTTCAACAACCATCATTAACCTTCATTAACCTTCAATAACCATCAATAACCATCATTAACCTTCATTAACCTTCATTAACCTTCAATAACCTTCAACAACCCTCATCATCCCTCAATAACCTTCAACAACCTTCAACAACCTTCAACAACCTTCAACAACCTTCAACAACCTTCAACAACCTTCAACAACCTTCATTAACCTTCAATAACCTTCAACAACCCTCATCATCCCTCAATAACCTTCATTAACCTTCAATAACCTTCAATAACCTTCATTAACCTTCAAATACCTTCATCAACCTTCATCAACCTTCATTAACCTTCAACAACCTTCAATAACCTTCATTAACCCTCATCAACCTTCAATAACCTTCATTAACCCTTAATAACACTCATCAACCTTCAATAACACTCATCAACCTTCAATAACCTTCATTAACCTTCAATAACCTTCATTAACCTTCAAAAACCTTCAAAAACCTTCAAAAACAATATAAAGCAGTTGGTCTACTAGAAAAAGCTTTGGCTGCCATATGTCCAAGTAATACATTACCATCATTTTCACAATCCAAAGCTTTCCAAAGAATTAATCATCACAATCCACACTCAACTTCGGAAATCTATCAAATTCAGGCCGATGAACCTGCCTCTGATGTCAATGTCAACCAATACTGGAAATCAAAATCTGGTGATTATCCAAGTCTTGCATTACTAGCAAAGATCGTATTTATCCTCTCCAAGCTTACAAGTATTCCTAGAGAGAAAATTTAAATCATTGTATGATATTTTTACAAGTTTAAGAGGTTCTCTACTTATGGTAACAATTTCCACTCTCTATTTACATAAAGAGTTTAAAGAAGCATCAACAAAACTCAATTTGTAAAATTTCTTTTTTTGGTAATTTTTAATTTTTTCAAATTTCAACAATTAATAATAATCATTGTAATAATAAATCAAAATATTCTTTTGGTTTAAATTGATCACCAATTTTTTTTTTTTTTCATTTTTTTTTTATAGGAATAGGAATAGTGATGAAATATTAATACCGAGTATCATCATTCTAGATTGCAATGGAATGTTAAGAAAGAGGATCAATTACAGAAATATATATATATTCCTGAGGAATTAGGTGTACCTTTAAAAGAGGCACAAATAGCATGATTGTCGTGAAACATTAAAAGGTTTAGAATATTTACCTAGTAATCATGTTATACATAGAGATTTAAAAGGTGAAAATATATTAATTATGATCAGGGGTGATGTAAAATTTGCTGATTTTGGTGCCAGTGGTCTTTTAGATAAACAATCAAAACGAAATACTTTTATTGGTATGAATGAACTAAAGAAACATAAGTTTATTAAAAAATATAGAAATGACAAAATTTTATGATTACACATATAAATATGTGAATAACAACAATACAAAGCCAAATAACAGTAGTAATAATAGAATTTATCAACCCACAATTGACGAAACAGTAACAAAAGATATAATATATCCCAACCAACAATAGAATTATCACCAGTACTATCACAACCTAATTTACCCACCATAATAACACCTCTAACAACAGAAGATAGATACTTATATAATATACCACCTACACAAACACCATTACCCAATAATTTATTAAATCCGTACCCAACAATACCTTCACTATCATCATCTGAATATTCATTTGGTCACATTTCATCACAACCAATACCTCAACAGTATCAACATAACCGATCAACCCAAGCTCAAATATACAGATCATATAATAATAATAATAATAATAATAATAATGAAATTCAAAATCATTCTCAACCAATATATCAACCATCATCTCAACAAACTCAATCACAGCCTCTATACCAATTACCACCAATAACTAGTACAATCACTACAACTTCATCATTACAGCCACAACACCAATTACCATCAACTACTACAACTTCTAACGCATCATCAGGATATCAACAATCACAATCCCATCAACACTTGCAACCATCATCATCAAATCCTCACAACCAATATCATCAGTCAACACCACCACAGAATAATAATAATAATAGATATTTACTAACTGCAAATCAACGAGAAGAAAAGATTTCTCTTTTAAATGAAGAACAAAAAGAGGAAATAGATTTATTAATAAACTATCTTGGAAAATCTAATAGAAATAATAATTGTAATAATATTTTTAGAGTAAAAGTCATTGCAGAGGAATTGTTGCACTACAAAAAATTCTTGATACAGTTCGCAAAAGCAAAAGGGGGGGTATTCAGTTTTTATTAATTTTCAAGTCAAAAAAATAAAAAAAAGTTTCATAATAATTTGTGAGGAAAATTTTTATTTTAAAATTCTTGATAGTGTTGATTGATACCTTATTAAAAAAAATGAGATGACCTTTAGAAACTTCCTGAACAGTAAAAATAATATACCACCATTTTGAGAATAGACAGAAACCTTACAGCAAATGTTGATTTTATCTGTGTGAATCACCTTAAGGAAATTTCTAACTGTTCATATATCATTAGTCTGTCCAGGTGTATTTATAAATATCCTAAAATATGAAAAAAAACAAAACATAAGGATTTAATATCAAAAGAACAAGTCAAAATTGGACTAAAGGTTGTGATATATTATCTAGACAAAGAAAAAAAAGTGATAAAATACGAGGGATTTTATGATGGTGTAATCGATTTACCTAAAATTCCACTAACTTTAAAAAATACTTTAAAGGTATTTGTGCCTGCTTTAAAATGTGGTTGAATGTAAAATGGAATAATATTGAGTTATTATAAAATTAATAATTAATAAACATTTGCTTTTGTTCTCATCAAAATAAAAAAATAAAAAATTTATGCAAAAAAAAATTTTTTTAATGAGAGACAGAAATTGGTTGTCATATTTATTTGCAATAAGGGTTGCTTAATAAAATTTTTTTTTGAGATAATTTGATATTGTTATTATCTGAAATATTTATCCGTTAATCTTTTATCTTTAAACCATAATCTATTATATCTATTTTCATCATGTTCGTAACATATTTTGTGAGATAATTCATTTTCATATATGTATACATAATCACTAGATTGTGACTTATTTCCAAAAACGCATAATATCCATAGTGTCATATTCTCTGTAATCTCTGTATCGAAATTTATGTATCTAGAATTACATCTTTCGTAACATTCTACTACACCCTCATCTATCTGATGTGCATCTAATATATTAGAATCAATTCCTTTCAGAAGATATATCTCTACCTCTTCTCCTATAGATTCTGAATATATGCAAAATTGTAAAGTTCCACTTATTACATTTTCTGCTGCTACAATTTTACTCATATTGGTATCTATGTAAATCTTTCTATTGATATTGCGTGAAAGTTCTTCTACAGGGGTATCGTTTAGACGATTAGCTCTATTATCGTGACACTCTAGAAATAATCTATCTTCACATTTGGACAAGTAAGAATAATATATTACCTTCAAATCATCATTATCAGCAGAATTGAGTATCCATATCATCGTATCATCCTCAAGTATTATATCGAAATGAGATCTAATAGTAATATTGCCTATGATATTGCATAATTTATTCTCTGCCACTAATATAGATTTACTAAGTTCATATTCTGTACCTACTCTAATTTGTAATGATAGTGTTTCCTTATCTATAAGATCATTTATACAAGCGATAGTAATTTCCATATAAAAGGTAGTTCTTACATCATGTGCATAAATGTTGGATATTTCACAATTAGATATTTTCAAATTTCTATTTATATTTCCGAATCGTAATAGACTTCTGATGTATATTATACTATCCATTAAGTATAGCTTATTTACACACTAATGTTTATTTTTTAATAAATAAAATTTTTTTTATTTTTACATCTGAGATTTTATTTTTATTATTTTATTATTCAATTACAACATTAAAAAAATGCAAGCTTGTCCCTATCATAAGGGTATGGGTGGTGGAGTTGATTGGCCTGAAGATTTGGCCAACCCTGATTGGATAACACCTATAAATGAAACCTGCAATCAAGCCTGCAAAGATTTTGCAATTAAACAATATGACAGACTCATAGAATTTGCCCGTATGTGCCAATTATTTTACAGACACCACGATTTCAAAGGCACTCCTCGTTCAAATGTGGGGGTATTAGTATTTATGAGTTACCTAGAAGGTAAAACTTATCCAGACCAGAACGAGTGGATTGAAGAATATTTTTCTTGTTACAAAAAAAAATAAATGGTACATTTTTGGTTTTATTTCCTATTATTATTTAATCATTTATATCAATATAGTCTTCTTCTCTTGTGGGAAGTGAAAATCTAGGTGGATATTTGATTCTGAGCTGATGAATCAAACCCTGAAGTGAAGGATAAATTGGTTTGTAACAGGTAGAATGTTCTCTGTTCTTTGGATAGACTCTTGAATTTTATTACCATAGTGTTCTGATTGGACAACCTCAGTGAAATATATATTATTTTGTATCTGAGACTCCATTGGGTTAGGTTGTAATAGATGTACAAAAGAGTTTCTGGCAATTCTGTATTTATTGAGTTCTATTAAGTCCAACCCATGTTTCTCTATGATACAATCCAAAAAGTCTTTATCTGCTTTGTAACTCTTTAAGAAGTCTTCCCATGGGAGTGGAAATTTCATACGTTTTGTTTCACCACGACCTATACGTGTTGCATTGGCTGAAACAGGTTTATAGAGTTTCTTGTAGGTATTTAGTAGCTCTATATTATTGTCAATCCAACCTTTTAGTATTTGACTAAAATAAAAATCAAATAAATCAGAAATCACCACAAGAGCTTTTTCTTTTCTTAGCTGATCGATCTCGCCAGTTTTCGAGGTGATTTCACCGTCTTTCGATGTAATTATTTTCTCCAATTCTGTAAGTCTTCTATCAGTTTCTTCTTGTTTCTTGGTAAAATTACCATTTTCCGATTTGAGTTTTAGTATTTCTTCACCTTGATTTGCTATTAGCAAATTCTGGCTATTGATATTTTGATCTGGGGATCCAGCAGCTACTAAAATAGGATGAATTTTCTGATCTGTTTCTGATCTATTTTTAAATCTTTTTTCAGTTTCTTGACATAATATATCCATTGTTTCTTTTCTTCCCTCAAGTGGAAAATCTTTTCCATAGGTGGCTATTATCTATAAAGATAGGTTATTATTGTTGAATTTCCTGGTACAAACAAAATATTTACATTATGTGATTTAAAGAAGTTTTGATTACCATTATCTATTAAATGTTTTAATATATCACTGTATTCTAATTATTTCAATTTATTAATACTATCTGCTTTCTACTATTCAAAAAATCTACATACCTTCCTCAACTTGATGTCCTTGTGTACCTATTGTATAGTTGAATGTCAACATTGTTTAAATTGTGTTGATGTTTATATTTATGTTAGTATAAATGAACAAAAGGTGTTTGGATTAGTGATAAGGTGTTTGGTGCATACCAGTACTTGTAGTTGTGGTTGTAGTTGTTTGAATAGGTATTCCAATGACTTTACACCATTTTTGAACTGATTCATTGTTCCAATGTTTGTTTGGTATATCAATGTCATTAAAACTTGTTGGTTGTGTATCTGTGCTCATGCTTTAATTTACAATGTCTAATTGAACAGCTGTTGAAATCTTTAGTATAACCTTTGAAATTCTAATTCATTTTGAAATAAAATACAGTCTGTTTGTGAGAAAATCAATTAAACTTTTTTTTTTTTTTTTTTTGCTGTTCAAACTGAAATTTTAAAATAAATTAAAAATTATAAAAGTAAATTATATTCATGAAAAATATTTCCACAGATAATATAGATACTTTTTCTAAAATTAAATTAGATGAAGAAGAAGTACATTTATTGAATAATATAATTAGAGACGACAATGTTGATCATATTGAATTTTTATCCACTAAATTTCATGTGCCTGTAGATATGGTTGCAATATTTCATAAAAATGAAAAAACAATATTAGAGGAAATAGATATATATCGTAATTATATGCAACAAAGTTTAATAGAAAAAGGCTATACACAATATCAAGTATCAACTTTTATTCCACTAAATAGTATATTAAATAACAAGTACAAATACTATAGATTCAAATTGATTAAATCCAATAATCAATTTGACTTTTTCAATAACTCATCACATTATCATTTCCCCAACTGTAAACATGAGGTACGTGTAATACTTATAGAATAAAAATATGAAAGAATTTGAAATGTTAACCTTAATGTATTAGATCACTATATTACCATTAATTACATTTGAAGATCACAATGATATTTCAATAGAGGATTTACAAATACACTTTCAATTAGAATCTCATTTGGTCATTAAAAATCCAATAGATTATAAAGATCAGATATTAATGGCAATGCCAATAAAAAGGTTCATAGAAATGCAACAATTAAACAAGGATATTATCATTAATGAAAAGTCAATTCAACAGCGAATAGAATCAAGAAAGCTATTACTATTCACATTACATCCATTGAAATCAGAAACTTCCATTCATGATTGTTTAAACCTAAACGAAGATAAAAATACATTTCAAATAGATTTTGATGATAAATTTCGAAATCTAATGTTAATTAGCTGCAATAATCCCATAGACATACCAACGCCACCAATTATCACATTAGAAGATACAAAAGGATATATATTTAAATATAATGATATCAATAGTCATTTGTTTATCTCCTATCAAATTAATTATTATAACCAGCAGCAACAACCACAACAACCACAACAACAATTAAAGAGTACTGTACCAACCATCAACGTTAATAATATAAATATTTCTAAAGAAGATATATTATTATACTTAAAAAAATATATTGATATTGATCAAGTAATTGGTATCTATCAACAACAGCAACAACCTGTTGTACAACAACAACAACAAATCATTTGTAGCGGTATTATACTGTTAAAGACATTAAAACCAAAACAAGATCTATTAAATTTATCTAAAATTTCGTTATCAAAAGTAACCACACCAATTATCACAGCAACCAATAAAACTATAATTATTAATCAACAACAACAACAACAACAACAACAACAACAACAACAACAACAACAACAACAATTCTCACCAACATCAACTCAACTTGATACACCAATTGCAGTGTCACCAACATTCTTAAATCAAATATCACTTGTTGAATCCAATTATTTAATAAAACCAGAAGTAACATCACCTTTACCCACCAAAGGAACGGTATTGACAACAGCAAGCACCAATCAAGAAAATGATAATGAAGAATTATTAAAAATTTTAAAAAATTATCAAAATAGTTTAACACCCTCAAAGTTATTAGAACATCAACAACAACAGCAACAACAACAACCAAAAACACCAACAAAACCTATTATACCATTTGTTTTGAATGAATCTACACCTACAAATATAACTAATAATAGTAATATTACACCATATAGTAAAGCAGAATCACCAACCAATAGTGAATCATTAAATAACTCTACAACAGTACTAAGTAATGTAGTTTTATTAAATAATAGTAGTGGTAGTGTTAATAGTAGTCAACAATTGATGGATAGAAATTGGTCAATTCGCAGTTATCTAAATGATGAAATTTATGGAGATTACATGTCACAAGTAGCATCAGATAGTATGAAAAGGGAACAAGTTTATAATTTTGTGCATGTACCATGGGAATTAGAAAAGTTAATAAGTTTTGGTTTTTTAGTTTGTTTTGACAGTTTTCTTTTCCTCTTCACATTTTTGCCAATTAGATTTCTCATTAGTCTATTTAAATTCTGTACCTATCCATTCTCTAAGAAATATCCATTGACCACAACTCAAGTCTATGATTTATTTCGTGGTTTCATTTGGATAATATGTATATTTTTTTTAACATTTCTAGATTCATCAATGCTCTATCATTATATACGTGGTCAAGCTGTAATCAAATTATATGTAATTTATAATGTACTAGAGGTATTAGATAAATTATGTTGTTCATTTGGTCAAGATATATTTGACAGTCTTTATTGGATGTCATTTAGTTTAAAGCAACCAAAACTAGTATATTCTTCTTCCTCCTCCACTACTTCTTCTACATCGTCATCATCAACTCCAAATTCAATATTTAATAATAATAATAATAATAAGTCAACAACAATTAAAGGTAGTGGAAAAAGAACACTTGCACCAGTTACACATACACTAGTAGCATTAGTATATGTATTATTTCATTCAATAGTACTTTTTGCACAAGTTATAACATTAAATGTTGCAATTAATTCCTATAATAACTCACTGTTAACATTGTTAATGTCCAATCAATTTGTAGAACTTAAAGGATCAGTTTTCAAAAAATGTGAAAAAGAAAATCTCTTTCAGATCTCATGTAGTGATATTGTTGAAAGATTTCAAGTGTTTATTTATATCACCATTGTAAGTTTCCAGAATCTATCTGATATGAATTGGAATATGTCATGGGATTATACTATATCAGTTATTACCATATCGGTTACAGTATTAGGTAGTGAAGTATTAGTTGATGGCATTAAACATGCATTCATTACCAAATTCAATAAGCTACACTATGATGTCTATTCATTCTTTTTTAATGATCTTACAAAGACAATTATTGATTCAAAGAATAGAAATTTTACAGAATCCAGTTGGGGTATTACTAATATTATTGGTTTCATTCCATTTCCATTGGCAACAGTAGCAGTTAGAATATTTTATAGATTTATTCCCTCGACCAACAGTATATTTGGTGTAATTTTAATTATTCAGATATATTTGACCCTTCTTTTACTCAAGTTATTTATTAAAATTATAATTTTAGGAATATGTTTAGGTCATAAAAAATCAAAAGAAAAATTAAAGTTACAGTAATTCACCTTTTGAATCATTATTCATCTATCTATCTTGAATAAAACGCGTTTTACTCTAATCTAATAATATTACAACTTACAAACCCACCACAAAACACCAACAACACCCCTCTTTCAATAATTTTTTTTATGATTGATAACATTAAAAATAATTCATTGAGGATAGTATCAATAAATTAGAATGGTTAATGAATCTTTATTAAAAATGAATAAAGATATTGATATATTAAATGAATCATTATCTAGAAACTCTACAAAATATATGAATAATTTTATTCAAGGTTTGTTGGCTATAAACAATTCATTGGTGTCCTCTAATAAATCTCTATCAACTATTTCTCAAAAAAGTGAAACTGTAGAATCAAAACCAAATCAGAAGATACCAACCAATAATTCTATATTTTTTGTTTCTAATATTAATGTTGTTAAAGAATGTAGAAGTATAAATGTTGATTATTTTAAATATCTTGATGAAATTTTACATAAAGATACACTTAAATCCAATATCTCAATTGTAATATAAAAACAATAAACATTTATGCATAAATGCTTTAAAGCAAAAATATTAATCAATAAATTTATTATTTCTAAATATCAAATTGAAATAGATTTGAAAGTAGAGATACATTAACCCAGCAGAACAATAAACCGAAGTTAACATTAAAGATAGGAATGGTAATTTCTCTTTTAGATATAATGGGAAAATGAAGATATTAAATAACTCCAAAAGTAATAAAAACAAAAGATAAAGTTTCTCTACAGTGTAAAACTTGAATAACTGTTGGTAACGATATTTCAATAGGATATAAATGGTTAAAGTGTAACAAGAGAATAACAATATTCTAGTTCCAATCTCTTGAGTTGTGAATAGTAATGGAAATAGTGAATAATGACCAACAGTTGACAGTAAAAAATAAATTCTAGCACATTCTTTTGAAGTGACACATAATAATCCAAATGGTATAGTTACCATTAGAATTGCCTTTTCATGTACATGCCAACCAAACATGTAAAATGTCATTGAACACTGACATACTGCCAATATAAAACTCTTTGTATCTCTATTTCTCCAGATACCAACTAGTGATGGTATTAAAAATAATAGAGTGAGTGCCAATGTATACAGTGGTGTGATATTTGGTAGAATAACATGTTGTTGTGATTGTGAATTTACTAGACCACTAGTTAACATTCCACTTAGATCTTTGTGATTTAATAGCTGTGCACTATAACTATTTGGTACTGGGAATTTACTTAATATCACAATTAATAATCTGTCAATGAAATTATAGATTGCCCAGAAATTTGGTGCCCAATAAGCATGACTTAATCCACGGCCAAATGGAAATAGTCTCTGTAGTAATTGTGGTATTTGTTGGATAAATGGACCTAATGATACTAAAAATACCAATGATACAGATAGAGCTAATTTAATAAAATTAACTATACTAAATCTATTTTGATTATCAAAACAGTAGTATAATAGTAGATATACAAAATATGCTGGTGCCATATACATATAAATGTGTTTGAAATTTAATAACACTGCAAATAGTATAGATCCTGTTATAGTTGATCCTTTCATTAGAAATAGTATTGACAATAATAGTATACCTTTAAGGAAACCATTGTATTGAAAATGAACGTGATCAATCATCATTAAACCAGGATTAAATAGCATTATAAATGTTAATATACTACTATTATCCAAATAGAAACTAAATTTCTCTTTACCACTACTATTACTATTACTACTACTGTTTTCTGTAAGCTGTGATTTAACTTTAGGATAGATATGCCAACTGATTAATAGTACAGAAACGATTAAAACTAAATCACATACTATAACAGAAAATCTCTGAAATAGTATAGTATTATAGGATTTATAATTTAGATTATCAACTATTAACATATTAGGATCAATATGTTTAGCAACCAATGACAAGAGATATTCAAACCATGCAAATAATGGTGGATAATCTAATGTCCATTCTGATCTATCTTCAAAATACCATTGTTTAATTGGTAATGATGATGTAATTGCTAACCAATTTCTGTGTACTTCAAAATCTGTACTTAGACTTTGTGTTTATTATTATTATTATTATTGTTATTATAAAATTAATAATTAATATTTATTTTTAAATAAATTTGTGTGTTGGTTGAAGTCATTGATGAAGTTGATGGAATGGATAGGGTGTTGAAGATATTTTTTTTTAATTTTATTTATGATAAACATACTATGAAGGAATTAATAAAACTTTTATAAATGTAACTAGTAATATTAGATTCAAGTTTTTTGGTTTTGTAATTAACTCAATGAAACCAATTTTTTTCATTTTGTTGTTCAATCTTCATTTTGAAATCTAAAAGATTAAAAAAAAAATTACAAAAAAAAATTATTGTAATACAACAACAATGATATGTAATCTAATGTTGATGTGCTATTATTTGTTTAATAACTTTGTATTATATTGAAAAATTTTCCATTTCTTTCTTTTTATATACATTCATAAGATAAAAAATTTATATAATTAGGATTTAGAAAATTATTTCATATTTGAGATAAATATAACATACAAAAAAAAAACGAATGAGATCAATGCAAAAGGGTAGGAATTATCGGAGGTAAAAGAGCCAATTCATAGAAACCCAGTGAAAAATTATTGGGATGGAGAATTTTTTTTTTTTTTTTTTTTATTTTATTTTTCTAGCAGTT
>LODT01000025.1:600000-880875 GCA_001606155.1 Tieghemostelium lacteum | reverse complement strand
TAATAACTTGAACTATTTTTTTTTTTTTGTGTTTTTTAAACAAATCAATAACTAAGAACCCTAAAAATAATTTCCAATAAATCCCTCCAAATTTAATTTTGCAAAGGAATGATTAAAATAGTTATACCAAAGATAGAAATAAAAATATCAACCCAAAGATATAATTATCCTAACCATGAAATATATCAAAAATATTTCTTGTGAACCCAAGTTATACACAAAATCAATACTATAATACTATATAGTATCTATCTGTGTTTCTTTGTTTTTTTTTTTTTTTTAGTTACTACACAAAGAATGACTCAGTCTCTAGAGTAGCTGGGAATATACAAGAAATGTAAAAGGGGGTATATTTCCACTTTCTATTTTCTCTTTTTCTATTGTTACAAACATCAGTTTCCTTGATACCTTCAAAAAAAGAATATTGTTGAATTTAATATTTCAATTAATGTGGGGTTTGGGTCCCCAAAAATAAATAACCCTCATACACCACACTCAAGATTTCCCACCTCCCTTTCCAAATGCTCTTTGTTATTAACAATATTTCCTAGTATATTGTGAACATTATGCACACATATATGATTTTTCATATTTCTCAAATAGAGTTAGAAAAAGAGGGGGTAGAGGAGAACTAGTGAGTGGGCTGAAAAATGTGGTGAGAGTGGGAATATAAATTTGATTGAAATAACAAATCAACACACAAATCTTAGAGAAAAGAGTTTATATTTGAGAAATCAATAATAACAATTTAAATTGTAAACTTATATATATTTTTTTTTGAATTTTAAAGATAGAGTAATATAACAATACTTTATCTTATTCAAAGTAATAAGAAATGAAAATATACCTTAGTGTGAGAGTATAAACATACAAGCAATTTTAAAAAACAAATTGATTTCACACAAAAAGAATCATCTACATTGAATATAGATGTACATTAAAAAATACATTTTTGGATAATTAATAGATTACTAATTCATCATTGTAGTACTATAAAATTACAATCATTAAAAAAAAATTTTGAATAAACAAATTCTATGAATATTTAAAAAAAACAACAAAAATAGCAACATTTGTAAATACAACAAATTAAAATAAATAAATAAAATTTGTGGTTTAGTTGAAATTAATAGATTTGATATTTACACTTTTTTTTGTTTTTGTGTTTTTGAAACTTTTTTGATATACTTAGATCTTATAAATATGATTTTTCATATCAATCCTATTTTGTTTTTTTTTCTATTGATATTTACAAGATTGATCAATGTGATGTAATGTTTTAAAAAATGTTGTTATTTTTAATTGATATAAATAAAATCGATGTGGTTGAACTCTTTGATTAGTTCACTTTTTTTTCTATTACTATATATTATTATTCCGCTATTTTATAACACATGAATTTAAAGATCCGTACTTTGAATGAATGTGATTGGTGATATAAAAGATGAATCAAATTAAAAGTACTACTTTTAAAAAAAAAAACTGAGCTTGTAAACAACAATGTTTAAATGAAATAAAAAAATTAGGGTACGATAATGTTCTTCAGCGGTCAATTGATAGGAGCTTAGATATCAAAAAGAAACTTGTAGCATTTTTTTCAGAAAAAATATAATAATAGATGCAAGGGGTTTTGTTTAAATTGATAATATTTAAAATAATTGTCACAAGGGGTACCCAATAGTAAGGGGCCTATTGGGTTTTTTCTATAGAACAAAGCCTATTTTACAGATCCTCATATATTCTCATATGACTTAACTCAATTTGGACAACAAATAAGATTTTTTTGTTTTTGTTTTTATCAAAAACACGAAAGTATCACAAAAAAAAAAATTAACCATTGGTATTAAAGTATTGGTCAGACATGTGTAGGTTTGGATGAAATCTACTGTTTTTTTCATTTTCAATTAATTTACAGGATTTTCTCATAGATTGCAAGTAAATCTAGAAATTCAAAAATGTCTCCATTGTCAGTTTGATAACTCACTAATGTCTCAAAATGACTATTGGATCATAAAATACTTAAAATTGGAATACAAGTGTTTTTTCATTTCTACTTCCATTAAAAGATCTCACCCAGGGTTTCAGGAAGTAGAAATGTGTTTTAAAACAACTAACTTGCCATTCACAGATCTTTAAATTTGTGTTTTTTTTTTCGGATCAGTTTCGACGATCAGTTATAAAAATTTAATTCAAAAAAAATTTTATTCTCACACATGTAAACTAGACGGTTTGAAATATAATTATTCATACAAACTCGATGGTATTTTGATATTCAATATTACGCGTCATATTATTCATTATCAACTGTGTGATCCAGGATCATTATAATTATCATAATAGTGATTGATCATTTGGAAAAAAAGTATTTTAAAAATCTTATAGAAATCTCATTTCAAATTAATTGAAATTTTTAAAATTCATATCTTGTGATATTGTTTATCGTCTGTTCTTATTCCAATACGTTTGAGTTAATTTTTGAGTGTCACTCCACCAAAACTATCCCATCTCATACTCATTTGAGTATACTTTAAAGTAATTCAATTCAATATCTATTTTAACGTAGACAATTACTTTTAATATGAAAAAGTAATTTTAAAAGAATATATATATATATATTCACAGCAAGATCAGGTACAGTAGTGAGAAGCCAAAGAAAAAAAAAAAAGAAGAAGAAACAAAACACTGTTGTATATGAGCATTTTTTTTTCTTTTCCCTCCCCGTCTCCATTAGATGGAGCAGCAGTATGTAGGTATTCGGTTATCTTGGAGCCTTTGGACGCACAGAGTCTTTACTAGTTCACATCACAAAACATCAAAAAACAATAATAATGGTCATTCTACTCCTCCCCTCGAAATTTTTTTTTGTATTACTGCCTACAACACACTATCGCGCCGACATTGCAAAACTATTTTATATATATTTAAACTGTTGGTCTTGGCGTTGGAATACATATACCAATGTAAACTACACACCTCTTCATCACACCCTACATCGTAGAACAAGTCCCACCATTATTGGATCTTGAAGTTTCACCAATCTTTTGGAAAATACCATACTTCTGCTGTTACTGTAGCTGTTTGTGTTTCAAAAATGTTTATTGTTATTGTTGACAAACCATACAAAACATACTCTTGTATTATTGTGTTATGTTTTGTTTTTTTTTTTTTTTTGTTCACCCAACCCCTTTCTAATGTTATATCAGTAAGATATATACATTATTATTAAATTATTATCAATTTTAATTAATTAAATTGATATTGTGTTATATATATATATATTTAATTGATAAAAATGTATACTATTAAAATGTGTTATATTGAAATTAAAATATTCAAATTTTAATTTTTTAACAATATTATATTGTATATAAATATTGATAAATGAATTCAAATTGATGTAAGATTACATTATCAATAGAATTAAAGTTGGTCTAGTTGATTGATTTAATAAAAAATCAAATGTATTATTATAAAAAAAATTGATGAATACAATGGACATTATTGTTATTCTTTCATTTAAGAATAAATGTTGGTAGTTTGATTGTGAGAATCACACGCCCAATTAAATAATCAAAATTATAATTATTAATAAAAAAAAAAAAACATTAGATATATAGATATAAACCAACCAAATCACCAAATGAAAACTTGAAAAATGAAATGGAGATGAATATGGACAACTTGGACATGGACTTTGGATACCTAGGAACCTATTAAAAATTACATCTTATCAAATTAGTACACTTATAATTACTTTTAGCTGGAATGGTCTCTCTATCTCCTTTTTAACCTCAACCCTATTTTCACTACACCATAAACACTGTCAAGACAACTACATGCTGTGGCAATACAATTGGTAACATGGCTACATCACACTCTACACCAGAACATATTATGGCACCATGAAAACCCCTATACCACCAGTCCAAAAGTTACACCAGAAATGGTCTCTACCAAACAACACAAACATTCTAAATTCTAATAGCGATTTTATTTTCTTAATATCTAGGACATTCTTTCACCTGGCTACTACTTGATTAGAATGATTAAATAAAAAAAGAATATATTGCTTTTATATTGTTGTTGGTTATCAGGTCAAAGGATAATTATTTTGATTACAAATTAATTAAGAATCCAATTGGAATTTGAGGGGGTGATAATAAGAGGACGTACAAGTTAATTAAATCAATTTCATAAACCCGTACCTTCCATCTAATTGAAAATACTTACTGCTTATATTTTGTGTATATCTATTAATAAAATTAACTATTTTCTAGAGTGTGGGTTGGTTAAAACATAAACACACTTTTATAGAAACCCTCTTTGTGTGTGTGTGTTTTTGATAATAATAATATTAATTAATTTACAAATCATTGTTGAAAAAAAAAAATGTTAATACGATTTTACACAATCTCTTATTATAATTCCTCTTATCTATTGGATAATTATTAGGAAATGTGAAATAGACATTACAATCCGCATATATACAATAAAGTATCCATTTGAATTCTAAAATGAACTTTATCACAATTGTGTATTTAAACTTTAAAATTTTTAATTTTCTGATGTTTTTGTATACTTTGTTTTAAATGTGATACTTTTAAAACATCTTTAAGTCTAATACAGCTGATGAATTTGTTATTTAATACAAATTAGCGTTATACTAAAAATAATAAAAAGGGGGAAGAGGGGTCTAAATCATTGTTGATGAAAATTTTAGAGCTGATCTACCTAAATTAAATCAGTCCTGTGAAAAATTTTTTCTTGTGATTGTTATAACTCTTTTAATATATTCAGAATTTGTAAACTTATACTAAATCAAAAAAAAAAAAAAAATCCTTTTTGTATCTGATTTTAAGAAGTAAATATTTGAAAGGCTTTCTTATTTAAAAAGGTAATAAAAATATTGATCAAAAATTAAAATTAAAAAAATTTTTTTCAATTTTGGTAAACTTTTTTGGATGAAGGTTGAAAATTAGATACAAAAATTAATAATCTAAAAAATAGTGATATGGAACACATCATACTCGAGGATTCTGTTCAGAGTCCTACAAAGAGGAAAAAGCATGATAATGATAATACTGATATGTAAGTCATTACAAAAATAAAATTTTCATGATTCATCTATATCTATTATATGTCTATCTTTCCCCCCCTATCTATCTTTCTATTACTTTACATATTGAATCTTTTGAAATAATGTCATAATTCAGCAGAGTATTAATACTGATAATGGTTGAGAGGAATACTCCCTCTAATCTCTTTTTGAAATTAAATTCCCTATTTTAGATATATAAAAAATAAAGATTACAATGATATCACCACAACTACAGTGTCAACTCATGTTAATGGTGTGGTTATACATGACGAAAATAAATCACCACCTAATCACACCCAACAGACACCTACAGATAAGAATGAAGAACAAATTAATAATAATAATAATAATCATAGTAGTATTACCAATGGAAATGTAAATACACCTTCTACAACAGAAAACGATAATAATAATAATAATAATAATAGTGCAACTCTTTTAAATAATGTTTTAAAAGAAGAGGTACAGAGCAATACATTAACAACTAAAACTGTTGCAACTCCTGCACCACCCCCTATAGTTGTAAATTCAGTTGTATTATATTCCCTAAAAGATATTACCAATAGAATTAGTAAAGATTTTAAAGAACTATCAAATGTATGATCATAGGTTTCATATGTATGTTCAATATACATTACTAACACACTTTTATAATAATTATATATCTTTATAGTTTATGCAAACCTGTTGCCCATTGTTATATGCGCATAGTGGTGTAGGTGATGCACAATCTATTGTAGAGAAACTACATAGTATTGTAATGTCATCTCTTGAAAGTTTACAAAAGAATCAAACTCCACACCAAAATCAACCACAATATCAAACTTATCAGCCACAACCTTACCAATACCCAAATAGTTATCAACAACAATCTCAGCAACAACAACAACCACAGACTCAACAAATTCAACAACAGAATAGTAATAATAACAACTTACAATTGCAACAACCATCCTTTTCAACACTCTATCAAAATATTTATTCACCTATAGTTCAACAACAAAATCAGTTGC
Source organism: Tieghemostelium lacteum (assembly GCA_001606155.1). NCBI lineage: Eukaryota > Evosea > Eumycetozoa > Dictyosteliales > Raperosteliaceae > Tieghemostelium > Tieghemostelium lacteum. Next base: position 874,764 of record LODT01000025.1, on the reverse strand, counting down.
AACAAAAGGTTAATGAGAATCCAACTATTCAAAATACAATGTACACTATGAATCAACAGTTGCAACAACAGCCTTACACTAATCCCTATATAATACCATCACCAGTAATACCAAACCAACATCAACAATACAATGTAAACAATCTCGTAAATCATCATCTCTATAAGCAACAAATGCAACAAATCTATCAACAGCAACAAATTCAACAGCAACAACAACAACAACAACAACTACAACAAGTTATACCATTGCAACCTCAACCTCAACCACAACCTCAACCTCAATCTCAACAACTCATCCCACAACAACAAGTACTACAACATCAATTACAGAGTAAAGCAATTCAACAACAACAACAACAGGCATTACAACAAATCTATCAGAATAATAAGACAATGATATTAAATAACTTAATTAATAGTTTGAATCAACAAGTTAATATAGATTTTTCAAAGACATTGTTAACAGATTACCAATTACTTGATGAACTAGGTACTGGATCATTTGCAAAAGTTAGATTGTGCAGGCACATTGAAAGTAACAAATTATTTTGCATGAAAATTCTCAACCAAAATAAGATTATTAGGTTGAGGCAAGAAATACACGTGTGCAATGAAAAAGAGATTTTGTTGTTGGTTGACCATCCATTTATTGTAAAACTATATGCTACCTACAAGGATAACCGTGACCTGTTCTTTTTGCAGGAGTTTGTACCCTGTGGTGAACTATTTGACTATATACGTACTCATGGTTCTCTAAGTGCAAAAGTTACAAAATTATGTGCTGCTGAGATTATACTGGCTTTGGAGTATCTTCACAGTCAAGATATAATCTATAGGGATCTTAAACCGGAGAATATACTCATTGATCAATTTGGACATATCAAATTGACAGATTTTGGTTTTGCAAAACAAATTAAAGAAAATACAAAATCAATGTGTGGTACTCCTGAATATATAGCACCTGAGATTCTGTCAGGTCATGGTCATGGAAAATCTGTGGATTGGTGGTCACTTGGTATTCTTATTTACGAGATGCTGGTTGGTGTACCTCCATTCATTAGCAATGAAGGTAATCAACATGATATATTCAAGATGATTCGTGAGGGTAAGATTATTATACCTCCGGATATTGGTGATACCTCTCGAGATATCATTGAGAAATTAGTGGTGGTTGATGTCGAAAAGAGATTGGGATCATTGGAAGGTGGTGTTGAAGATATTAAAAATCACCCCTTCTTTCAAGATATTGATTGGCAACGTGTACAATCTAGAGATATACCACCACTAGAACCTATATTTAAACCATTGAAACACTATCCAACAATGTTGGATGATGACAGATATATCGATGATGATAACTTGGCGACATCTCATATCAAACCTGAGATTCTAGATAAAAGAAAGAATGAATTCTTTTCCAATTTTTAAAAATAACAACAATATTACTAATAGTAGTATGAATAGATTATTCAACTTCAACTAATAATAATAATCATAATAATAATAACAATAATACTTTATTTTATAATTAATATTATATCTTTATATGTATATTAAATCAATATATATATATTTATATTTATTAAATTATTTAAATAATGAAATTTATAAATTATATTATTCCCCTCCCCAACTCCCCTCCCCCCTCAAACCAAAATACCTCTATCTTCGCTCTAATTCCTTAAAATTAAACAAACAGATTGATATAATAAAAAACCCTCCTCTCCAAACCAAATAGTCAAATCTCATAAAAATTCATAGACTTCAATCATTTAATCAAATCTTTGAAGTACATCATCATGAGAATATTAATTAATATAAAAAATAATAAATATTTAAATATGTTAATGTACAATATAGAATATATATAATTATTCTAATAATTCCCAAAGTTTATTAGTAATATCAAAATTATTTGTTGTATCTAGATTAAATTGAAATGGTTTCATTAAATTTTGTTCCTCTGTAAAGACTATTCCTTTTAATTCTCTATTATTACTGCTGTTATTTGCCCATTTAATTCCAGTTATACTCGTATATAATGATAAACACTGCTCTTTAGTTGGTATTATAAAATGATCTTGATATTTTAGGTTTGAATCTTTTTCTCTGTACATTTTTAATTGATTTTTAATATTTTCAATTGAACTCTTTGTTTCCCTATTTTTTTTGAAAACATTAAATATAAATATATCATCTAATTGATAAGAGAGATATTATAATAAAACATACGATATCTTTTTTTCTAGATGATCAATTTCATTCTGCATATTCTTTTTATAGGTTAAATTTTGATTTACAATTTGGTTGTGTACTTCATCTGGATTCTCCTTTTCAATTTCCAATTCAAATTTCTTTAATTCTGCTTGATATTGTTTAATCTCTTGTCTGAGTTTATTATTCATCATTTTAAAATGTTGATAGGTTTCGCTGTGTATTTGTTGTATCTCTCTAATTTCTTTTAGTTCTTTTGATCCCTTGAATGAGATTTTAGAATCTTCAATAATAGTTATAAGATCAACTGTTTCCATTTTTTATATAAACGATAAGAAGTACAATAAAGTAAATTAAATTTTAAAAAAAAAGGTGTTTGAGTGATTTTTATTTTTTGGCGGGAAGATCATTGTGAACATTCATGAGGAGTAATGTGTGTGAAAGTGATATTGAGATATCATTAATCTCACAATTTGAGTCTGTAAATAATGAATTTATATTAAAAAGTTCAACAGGTTCATAACAAATGGATCTAGTCTCCAAAGACAATTGATGATCAAAATTGTTACCCCAACCAAAGAATCTATGACCATCAGTACAAATTACTGATTTGAATTTACTAAACAATTTTGTAACTTTAATTGGTAGATTGACTTGATGTAGTCTACCACTGTTGAGTTGTTTGTCTTTTCCTATACCCAATTGTCCGTACTCATTAGTACCTATGGAATATACTAAACCTTGTTCAGTCAATAGATAAGAGTTCAAGCTACCAGCTGCCAATTGAACAATTCTATCATTTCTTTTATGTATAGAATCAATAGTTTGACTATCTAAATAGTCAATCGATGTATAACTACCTTTTCCTATTCTTTCAGGTACCGGTTGACATTGTCCCTCTTGATTTCTACCCCATGTTAAAACTCTACCATTTTCAGTAAGTGCCAAAGAATGAAAGAATCCCGATGCTATATCTACAATCTTTTCACTGGATATCAAGGAATTGTCAATTGGTTTAGGTACTCTTTCATTAAATAGATTATCATTACCCAACTCATTAAATGAAGCTGATCCGAAACTATAAAGCTTTCCCTCCGCACTATTAAGTGCCAATGTAAATGTTGTACCACAACTGTATTTACTAATACCTAAATCGTTCAATAGAGAGTTATTGTAAGGGTTGAAATAGACTCTTTGGTAATCTGGTGAGCCTAATTGGCCACTATTACTTGTACCCCATAACAAGGTCTGTCCATCCGACATTAAACATATATTATGATATGTCCCTGATATCAACTGCTTAACAGCTCTATTTGATATAGTACCTTTATCAGGTGATATAGAATCACTTTGAAGTTGTCTTATATCTTCAAGTAGAGGTTCTTTACCATTACCTATAATCAATTGACCATCTCTATTATCACCACAACCATAAAGTTCAACAATATCTCTGTTGGTATTATACCCACTAAATAGTGAATAAGTAGTTCCACTAGTTATATTTGATATTGCACAATTAAATTTACCTGTAATTTCTTTAGGTTTTATAATTTTTGATTCACCTAAACCATGTCCTACTATACACCACCAAACACCCACACAATTTAAACAAAAAAATATCAAATTGGTTTTCTTAAGAATTAATACATCATCTTTATCAGATATTACATTATTTGAATCCTCCTCTATTTGTTTGTTATAATAAAAGAGAAGAGAAAAAACTATTTACATTTTCCATTCAAACCGGAACCAAATGAAAATACTAAGATATTTAAATTTTAAATATTGTAAATATATTAATTATTTTTACATTTGATTTTATATATATTATAAATAATACCTCTAGTTTTTGTAGTTGAATTGAATAGGACTTTTGATAATTTAATCATTTTTCCTTCCCAATACACCACCAACTCACACACATTAAACACACACTCAAATATATCAAATTAAATATATTATCTGTATGATATGGGTTACAATATACAAAAATTATCTAAAAAATGATGGAGGAAAAAAAAATAAAAAAGAAAATTAAAGTTTTATGTGGTTTTGTGTGAATTAGAATAGACAGTGTTCATAATTTTCATTAAAGTGGAGATAGTGTTCTACTACCTGCTGTAGAATCAATCCTTAATTCTCTTTATCCATTTATAAAACTCTAAAATATTTTAAAATCATCATCTCCAATAGACAGTCATCAATAATTTAAGAGAATCCAAAAAATTCATCAGCAGGTGATATATATTATATACACGACAATGTTTAAACATGTCATTTAGTTTGTTTTTATATTTTAAAAAAACATTAATTTTTTTACTATGGTGTCAAAATATTTGGATTGAATCTTTTTTTTAGAGGTGTGTGGAAAATATTATAATAGAATAAAAAATTTAATATCTGAATTTTATTTTTAATTTTATTTGTACATTTAAAATTAATAAAAAAAATCACAGTTTTCTAGAGAAGATAAAAAATTAATCATTAATTGCAACATAATCAAAGCTTTTTAGACGCCGAACCTTTTTTATTTCGTCATCATTTACTCCCGCGAAAATTAAGATTTTTATTTTTGGGAAAACCTTATCACATATGTTTTTTTTTTTTTTTCTACATCTAGAGTAGTATATACGAATTGAAAAAGAACTTGGTTGTGTTAATAGAACACTTATTCATTCAGATAAATAGTTATTAAAGGTATTTATTAAAAAAATTAATTAATCTAAAAAAAAAGGTTGTGGTAAAAAAACACACATTTTCATTGTGCACAAAAAGAGGAAATAGAAATTTGTAGAATTAAGCGATCATGTGATTAATCATCAATCACATCTGATAAAATATTTGTTAAATCCTTTATCAGGAATTTTTGAAAATCACAATCTCACAAATATAAAATTCACTTGATAAATCAGTTATTGGAATGAACATTCTCGCAATCTCACATATAAAAGAGAGAAAAAAAAAGTGTGGTTTCACCAAGTATATCCTATTGTAGGGGTATTTTCCTTTAATCAACAATATCACATCAGGAATTCATAAATAGTGACACACACTGTAGGGAGAAGTGTGTTTGTTAGGGTATATTGTTGATTTAGTGGTAATGATTTTATCACAAATTATATTTAGATGAAAGAAAAAAAAAAAAAAACAACTTACTCACAACCTCTGTCACTTTCACCCAAACATCAAAGTTTGGGGTGGGGGGATGGTGGTGTCTGAGTTTTGATTGATGTGTGTTCTTTAAATTTTAATTTTTGTTTATTTGTTTCCAGCTTCATCAGTCATCATCTCATTTTTTCTCCCAACAAACGATACACATAATTCTACAACTTCTATAGTTAATCTCACTATTATCATTTTGTATCATTTATGATGACTAATTAGTTTCCCACACAACAACAATCATATTTATCACTTTTCCAATGCATTCATCATTTGTAACTACCATTGCAAATTGACCAATAATATTTTTATTAAATTTCTATTTTTAATATATTTATTTAATTTCTCATCTTTTATTTATTTATAAAATAATTGTTGTTCACCAAAATTAATTTCATTGTAAAATTCTTGTAATATTACTTTTTTTTTTTATTTATTTGAATGTATTGTCATCAATTAGGCCCTGCTCCCGTTTTTATATATCTTTTTTTGTGTAACTCAAATTTTGCCCAGAGTTAAAAAAAAAAAAAATCTACACCTATCTCTTAAAAATCAAAATATCTCAGAGAAAATTCTAGAAAAAGATATCTTCATCCATCATCAACACAACCTTTCACAACAGAAAAAAAAAAAACCAATTTATTATTAAATTTCATCATCATTTTTAACAACATTACTTCCCAAAGCAGATAATTAGATATTAGTGTACATCTACAGCAAAAAAAAAAGAGATAATTAAATTTCCCATAGTTCCGTAAATCACCGTAAAATTTCATTTCTCTTTTCCATCTAAAAAAAAAAAAGTACCACACAACCATCATTAATTATAATAATTACCACAACGACACACAAACATAAAATATAATAATAATGTCAGGACAACAAATTCCAATTCAAGTTCTTACTAGTATAAATGAACCATTATCTAACGAACCAAGTTCCAGTGAAATGGACTCTTCTTCCAATCGTGAAGGAAATTTTCAGGTATGTTTAGAGAATTTTTTTTTTTTTTCCATCTGGAATGATGTCACAAAAATACTGGTAGTTTTACACATCATCAATCTCGTAAAAAACACCTCATTATCAGAAAAAATTTTTTTTTTGATTTTTTAAATTCTTCAATTAATAGATACACTTGATTGTTTCCAATTTAATTCTAATATTGAATTTATATATAAAACACAGGTTAATAAAATGAAATTAGACTTTCCTGAAGATAGGCATAAAAAGAGACAAGTTAGATTAGAAAAAAATAGAAAATCCGCAGCTCTTTCTAGACATAGAAAGAAAGAATATATCAGTAACTTGGAAGCTAAAGCACAAGAGCTTAAACAAACAACACAAGAGGCTCAAATTACATATAACCAACTATCGACAAAACAAATGGAATCTATTGTTCTCTTGGAAAGTCTTGATAAATCACTCAACAAACTATTAAGTGAAAATGAAATTCTCAAAAGAAAGATTCAAAATCTCACAAATGGTGGTAAACCATCTTCTATCAATACTCTACCAATACCAACTATAACTGCCAGTCCATCTATATTATCTTCACCAATGGAACAGTTACAATTACTGCACCACCACCACCATCAACAACAACAACAACAACAACAGAAAAAGAAAGAAGATAGAGAAATTATTATTGGTGTTAATAAATTTAGTCATTTATATAACTCCAATTCAAAATCTATAGATCATGAAATTCTAGAAAAACCTCCAATCTTAAATACTACCAATAATAATAATAATAGTAATAATAATATATTTAATAACCTTAGTTATTCAAACCCAAATGTAAATTCAAGTCCTATTTATTTAACCAGAGCAAGATCTTCATCATATCATCCAATTAGTGAAACTAATCTGATTGTAGAGGCATTATCGAATTTAAACAATACTCTAGTACAATCACCAAATCCAAATTCATCAACCAACACCACTACCAACAATTGCCATAATATAACATCAACCACATCAGAAACTTCTTCACCCATTTTACCTTCACTCTCCCTACTTACTAAAAATTTGGGATGCCATTCACCATCTCCTACCTCTCCGTTGAGTTCTATTTCCTCACCTTTACTATCTTTGTCTCCTATTCAATCTCCAAGTATTTCTCACAGTAGGGCATTTAAAAAACCTTTATCTTCCAATTTAAATAGTAATATTAATAACCACATAATGAATTAATTCAAAAAAAAAACAATAAAAAACTCCATCAAAATATTAGTTTAATTCTCAAATAATAATAATAATAATATACATAATAATAATATTATCAATAGTTCTTTACATTCTATATAATATCGTGATTTAATATCAACCAAACATATTTTTTTTTAACTTTCTTCTTTAGAATACAAATGGTCTAATTGAAAAGTAATAAAAAAAACCAAAGTTTACCATTCTAATTAAAATAGTAAACATAAATTTAAAAATAGGTATTTCATTATTTATTTTGTTGTCATTGCACCTGATACACATGTTTACATAGATCGTTTCAACAGAAGAAATTTTAAGTCAAATTCTCAACAAGTAGAATAATACTTGATAGTGTAATACATAATAGTATTTATTATTGTTATAATTTATAATACTATATACAAAAGAGATATTCTATTTAATGGTTAAGAGATTTAATTCATTAATTAGGTCAGACCAAAGTGAAGATTTACCTTCAAGATCATAGAAATGTCTAGTACGACCTTTACTTTGAATTGTAAAATGTCTGTTTGATTTACATTGTGATGACAATGTTGAGTCTACTGGAATCTCACCAGTTAGAATCATTTTATAAGGATCAATATAGAATATTCTAGGAGTATCAGTTACTATTAATTGTCTCTTTTTGGAAATTAAACCAGTTTTCTTTTCCAATGCTACAGATCCAATTATTATTTCATCATTAGGTAAAAGGAATTGATTCCATATTAAATCTTTTTGTTGATCTTTTACCTGTTTTTTCTTTTCTTTATCCATTGTCAATACTATAGTTGATTTAATTAATATTCTAGGTGTTTGTGGTATTCTAGGTGAATTTGATATATTTTCATTATTATTATTATTATTAATATTACTTAAATTAGTTGAGGACATTGAACTAGATGATGAAATATTTGAAATTGTTTTTAAAAATGGTGATGAAGGATCTTGTGTACTAGATCTTTCTCTATGTAAATTGGATATTGTGGGTTGAACAATTTTAGTTTTTGTAGAATCTGATTGTTGTTGTTGTTGTTGTTGTTGTTGTTGTTGTTGTTGTTGTGATAGTACTTGTGGTGATTGATTAGTACTTGTAATGGTGCTTGAATTATTATTATTTGGGGAATTATTACCACTTGAAATTAGATTATTTAATGATGGCGATCCTAATGACATTGATCTTTTCTTTCTTAAAGAAGAAGGAGAGGAACAATATGGTGTAGAAGGTTCAATTGGAATTATTATTGGTGGTTCTTGAGTTTGTACAGTGTCCCAATTTATACCATTGAAAAATGGATGTTTTTTCATTTCCTCAAAAGTAGGTCTAGCAAAAGGATCTAAATTTAGTAATTTTTGAACTAAATCTTGAGCTTGTGTATCAAATTTCTCTGGGAATGTTAATTCTCTTTTAATAATCAATTGAAAAGTTTGATATTCATTAAAACCTTTAAAAGGAAGATTACCACTAATCAATTGATACAATAAACATCCAAAAGACCAGAGATCAGCTTGTTTACCAGCTGATTTCTCAGTTAACAGTTCAGGACACACATATTCAGCTGTACCTATAAAACTTCCACTTTTTGATTTTGGATCTGTTCCTAAATTCTTTGAAGATCCAAAATCACTTAACCTCGTATGCATATTCTTTGCCATTAATATATTCTCGGGTTTTAAATCTCTATGTGCTACACCTTTACTATGAAGATACTCTAATGTCAACAGTATCTCCGCTGCATAAAACTGTGCAACATTACTTTGAAAACAGCCAGCAATCTTTATCTGACTAAGTAAATCCCCATTGGGACAATACTCTAAAATAAAGTCTATTAATTAATGAGTTTGTAAAATAATAAATAATATTAACATATTTTTGTTTTGTTTACAGTAAATTTAATTTATACTAACAGAGATTATCTTCATCTTGAAAAGTGCAATATAATTTAACTATATTAGGATGATCCAATTCATTTAAAATTGTTTTTTCAGAATTGACATATTTTGCCTTCTTTAATTTGATTATTAACTTTTTGTTTAGAATCTTTGCTGCATAACCTTTCCCAGTTTCTTTTTCAATGACTAATTTAACTTTTCCAAAAGAACCTTTGCCAATAGTCTTTATAAAATCAAAATCAAATTTATTCTTTTTCAAATTTAATCTTGTGATATTGGGTAAAGCTTGATAGTTATTTGTAGTTAAAGTAGTTGTAACTTTGAATTCCTCTTCATTAATTACTGAATCTTTATTATTATCTATCATAGTTTTGTTCAATAAGAATTGTCTAAATAGACACTACACTAATAATTTTTGAAAAAATTTAAAATTAATTACATTTTATTTAGTTTCACCCCACACACAATTCCACCCAATTCCTTTCAATATCTATTTTTTTTTTTTAATTTTCAATAGGATTAGTTGTTGATAAATATTTCAAATTAACGATTCAGAATCATATTTCGCGCATTTAGTTAATTTAGTAAATGATGTCAAAAAAAAAATAATAAAAGATATTTATCAAAAAAAACCACTTTTTTTATTAAAAGTATTTAAATTTCATATTAAAAGTACTATAATTTTAAAACACAATTACATTTCACAAAATATTATTTAATTTCATATAAATAATAGGTTCAAATAATTTAAAAAACAATGTTTAAACATAACAATGAAATTTATTTTAAATCAAAATATCCAGATATTGTAATACCCACTGATAAGTCACTTTCAGAATTAATATTATCAAGTCTAAAGCAACAGGCTGATAATATACCCATGCTCATTAACGGATTTACACACCGTGAATTCAATACACATGAGATTATAGATCTCATTGAAAAGTGTGCTAGTGGGTTTCACCAACTAGGTGCAATGAAAGGTGATATTGTAGCTATACTACTACCAAATCTACCAGAGTATGCTGTACTATTTCATGGTGCACTGTTAAATGGTTGTATTGTATCACTTGTGAACCCTGAATACACTGTTGATGAATTTGTAAAGACAATAGGAACTGTTCAACCAAAGTTTGTTGTGTCTACAACCACAATACTCGAGAGAGTAGGAGGTAGTTTTCAATCATTTCTACCAACTATTAAACACACTGTTCTGATTGGTGATGTAGAGATACCCAATACTACAAGTTTCCAAAACCTCACAAGAAATGAAGGAAAATATCCTAAAGTTGCTATAAACAATATGAAAGATATTGCCATCATTCCATTCAGCTCAGGTACAACTGGCTTGTTTAAAGGTGTATCTTTAACACACCACAATGTAATATCAAACATCTATCAAGTTAAGGTATTTGAGAGTTCTCTTCTATATAAGAAAGACTCTATCGTTGGCACACTTCCCATGTTTCACATTTACGGTTGTATGCTATTCCTAGGTCTCTATCTAATTGACCCCCACACTGTGGTAATTTGTCCAAAATTTGATGCTGTAAAATTTTTAGAGGTTATGGAGAAATATGAAATTAACATCGCCTATATTGTACCTCCTATTGTACTTTTATTTGCCAAAAGTCCTCTAATTGATAAATACAATCTCTCAAAATTGAGAATTTTATTTAGTGGTGCAGCTCCACTTTCTGATACAGTCGAACAAGCTATAAAAACTAGATTTAATGGAAATGTAATAATTAAACAAGGGTATGGGTTGACTGAAACCTCTCCAGCTACACATATAACCCCATCAGGAGCTTTGAGATCGGGATCTGCAGGTTTACTACTCCCAAATCAAATTGCAAAAATTGTTTCAACTGAAACTGGTAAACATCTAGGTCCAAATGAAAGAGGTGAACTATGTATCAAAGGTCCTAATGTTATGGCTGGCTACTTTAATAACCCTAAAGCAACCAATGAAACTATTGACAGTGACCTATTCCTTCATACTGGTGATATAGCCTATGTAGATGACGATGGTTACTATTTTATAGTTGATCGTGTTAAAGAACTTATAAAATATAAAGGTTTTCAAGTGGCACCTGCTGAATTGGAAGGTTTATTACTCAGTAACGAGCTAATTCAAGATGTTTGTGTTGTTGGTGTACCTGATGGAGATAATGGTGAGGTTCCTAGAGCATTTGTAGTATTAAAACCAGGTAATGAAGGTAAAGTAACTCAACAGCAAATTAATGATTGGTTAAATCCAAAAATCTCAAATTACAAAAGACTTCGTGGAGGTATATTCTTTATCTCTGCTATACCCAAATCAGCAACTGGTAAACTTCTAAGAAAGAATTTAAAATCTAATTTATAAAATTTTATAATAATAATTGTAATTTTTACTACTCTCTACCTTATAACCCCTTTTCTTTTTAAAAGTAATCTTATTATTTGTGTATTATTACTTTTTTTTTATTATAATTCATTGTTTGCTCTAATATCATCTCTAATATTGTATGCTTGTGCTATAATTTGATCCATATCAATTCCAGGTAAATGTTGAAGAAATGAAAGAATCTCAGAGTGTTCCAATTCCAATAGTTCCTCTGAAAAGTTTGTTAAAATTGCTAAACATACAAATAAATGAAGATCCAATCCAATGTTTGCTGATAGATATGTATCCCACAGTCTCAACACACATTCTATTGGTAATTCACAAGAAAGGTAATTTTGAATCCAATTTGTTGCCCATTCATTACTATTAATTTCCTCTTCTTCAAAATGACTAAACCTAAAAAACACCCAAAATTAGATTATCCTATTCATAATATGTATATTTGAAATCTAGATAATTTACATACAATTCTGGTAAAACAGATCTAAAATACATTATAAATCTTGAGAGTTTGGAAGGTAATGATTCTTTTGATAGATTTTCTTCAATAATTTTCATCATGGATACAAAACAATAAAATATATCAGATTCTGATTGAAGTGTTGCTATAAAGGGTCCGAGAATAGCTAACATTTCAAATGAATAATCAATATCATTGGTATAGTTGATATAGGAAATCAATATATTTTCAATTTTGTTTCTATTATCTACTGATTGAAAATCTACTTTAATTCTATTATCATTACCATTATTATTACTACTACTACTAGATTGTCTATCTCTATGATATACATGATACCTCTTTAAATGTGCTCTAATTCTCTTTGTTATCTCTGAATCATTTTTATCAATTTCTTTATAATCTTGTTGTTGTTGTTTCTTTACTCTTTCTTCTTCAGCTATTTATAAATATTAATAAATTGAATATGTACTATAATATATCTATATATCAAAGTTGATAATACAAACATTTATCAATCTTTGAGATACCTAATAGATATTTCCAAACTTCAGGTCTAACTTTATCAGGTATACCATGTCTACTAATAGCAATTAATTTATCCATATCAATATGAACCTCACCCGCCAGTAACTCTGTAAATTCCTCTTCAGTGCATGCCATTATCTATCTAAACTAACACAATTCGAAAAAAAAAAATAAAAAAAATTTTTAATTAATTAATTCGACATCATGCTGTTAACAAACCATTTTATGACATAAATTTGTAGATCACTTAGAGGAACTTATTTTGAGCTAATTTTGAAGGTTCTAAATGAATTTTTGACCACCACAAGATATGGGTCTAATCATATGCAATCAATGTGATACAGAAACAAATTTACAATTCGATTTGGTATAAATTTTTATTGGGTAAATATATACAGTCTAAGAAAAGGGGGGTAATCCCACTATATAGCTCCAAGCACCTATAAAATTTAAATATTTCATTACTGAAATACCTGCGTTTTAAAAAAACTTTGAAATAAAAAAAATAAACCACATTAACACACACTAATCTCATGTGTTTAAATAGATAATAATATTAATTAGTAACAGTGTGGGTGTATAGATTTAAGTTGGGATAACATCGAGAAGTAAATCATTTTGTTGTCAGCAACAAAAGAAGCTCCTTCTGCAATAAAAATTTTTTTTTTTTTTTTTATTTAACATTATCAAAATTTTGGTTCCCATTTTGTTTTTAAAATTTGTTTTTTTTGTGTTTTTAGATATTTATTAGTAATCGTAAACTCGATATATATATTTATTTTTTAAAATATTTTTGTTGTGATAATATATCCACTCGTTTTACAGGGCAAATTTTCAAAAAATCAAATTGTTTTTTTTAACCTCCCCTTCTGCTTTCTATTTCATTGTACATAATTAATTTTTCAACTCAGATAGTCTAATAATAATAAATAATAATAATAATAATAATGGGTTTTATTGCAGAAGGTAATACATTAAATTGGGAAGATGCCAAAAAATTTGCCAATTATATTAGAGAACATGGTATCATTCAATTCTTAAATATATATAATGCCAATAAGGATCGTAGTGGTGACCAATTCAAATGGGGTGATGAAGTTGAATATATTCTCATTGAAAAGGATCAACAAACATACAAATTAAAATTAAGAGCAAATGAGATTTTAGATAAATTAATTGCTGAAGAAAAAGCTAATCCGTAGGTATTTTAGATAGATATTTATAACATGTGAAATTTGACAGGGAGATATTAATTTTTTTTTCAAAATTTTAATGATAGTGATGGTGTTGAATATTTATGGAGACCTGAGTACGGTAGATTTATGATTGAAGGTACACCAGGTAAACCATATATTGGATTAGGTAAACAGCTATTGACTATAGAGGAAAGTTTAATTTCAAGAAGAAAGAATGTAAATAGATTTCTAAAAGATAGTGAATATATAATGACATTGGTTAACTATCCTAGATTGGGATGTAAAGATGAGACTATACCAAGCGCACAGAGTAAAGGTGTTGTTGCAGAATCACAATTCTTATCGGATCTAATTATAAATCCACATTTTAGATTCAGTACATTGACAGCTAATATCAGACAGAGACGTGGAAAGAATGTTTCTATTAATATACCAATGTTTAGAGATGTAAATACACCAGCCTATTTAGATCAGACTAGTTATATATCACCAAGTAGTTCAAGAGAGGACCCAACTAATCAACCTTATAATATCTATATGGATGCAATGGGGTTCGGTATGGGATGCTGTTGTTTACAGACTACTTTTCAGTTGAGTAATATTGAAGAGGCTAGAACTATCTATGATCACATGGCTGTATTCGCACCCATCATGTTGTCATTGACAGCAGCATCTTCAGTTTTCAAGGGATATCTATCAGATATCGATGCACGTTGGACTGTTATTGCACAATCAGTAGATGACAGAACATCTCAGGAACTAGGTACACAACCATTATCTACAAACAAACATTTGATAAACAAGAGTCGTTATGATTCTATAGACTATTTTATTTCACGTTCTTCCAGTTACAGATCAGAGTACAATGACTTGGATCTTGTCTATGACCATGAAATCTATCAACAATTGATACAAGGTGGCATTGATACTCAATTGGCAAAACATTTTTCACATCTCTTCATTAGAGATCCATTGGTAATCTACAGTGACAAAATCACAATAGATGATCAATTGCATTCTGATCACTTTGAAAATATTCAAAGTACCAATTGGCAAACTGTACGTTTCAAACCACCAACTCCCAATAGTAACATTGGTTGGAGAGTTGAATTCAGACCAATGGAGGTCCAATTAACTGATTTTGAAAATGCAGCATTCATTGTATTCATATCTCTTCTCGTTAAAGCAATCTCAGAACTAAAATTAAATTTCTACATTCCCATTTCAAAAGTTGACCAAAATATGAAAACTGCTCATTTTAGAGATTCTTGTAGAAAATCAAAATTTTATTTTAGAAAAAATATTAATGGTATGTATTTTAAATATTTGATTTTCTAATGACACTAAAGATACTAATATTTTTATTAATTTTTTTTAGATAATTCAACAAATGATAAAATTGAAGATGAATATGAATTAATGACAATTAATGAGATTTTTAATGGTCAAGAAGGTAGTGATTTTGTTGGCTTAATCAGTATGGTTAGAAAGTTTATTTCAACTCAAAATTTTGATCAAGATACATTGAATTTAACCAATAACTATTTGGAATTTATCTCAAAGAGAGCATCTGGAGAGTTATTAACAATGTCTAGTTGGACTAGAGATTTTATAACTTCACATCCAGCCTATAAGCATGATTCATGTGTAACTGAAGAAATTCAAACAGATTACATGAATAGATGTTTTGATATTTATTCTAAAAAGGTTAAAGAACCAAAACTATTGGGTTCCTATTATAATTAATTTATAGTTTTTTTTATTATATTATTATTTATATTTCCACCTCCTCTTCAACTATTACATCTTTTATCCTCCACAAAATTATATTATATTTTACAATCAATCACCTAAACAAATATTTAAGAAATAAATCAATATATTATTTAATATTTTGGGATGTGTAACCAAATAGATTCTCAAATCTTTCTAAAGAGCAATTGTACAAATATAAATATACAAGAATCTTACTTTTAATAAGAGAATAGAGATAAAGTTAAAACCGTTACTCTAAAAGGTCTTCCGTTCTCGATTAGCTTTTATGTATTTTTGCACCAAGTCTTAGTGAACATTTTGATTTGAAATTTGATCGAGGATATACATTGGTTTTTTACCTTGTCTATAGTGGTACTGTGGTGGAGTCTCCAGTGTTTGGACATTAGGCCGAATGTTTTTTCCCATTCTGCTCTTTTAGCTATATTCATCTTGTAGGTGACAGCTAGCCAGTTCAGTTCCATATCAATTTTATCGTGATTTTTCTTATTTCTCGAATACTGTAAAAGACTGGGTTTCATAAAGAATATTCAAGAAAGAGTACTATCAAGTAGATACCAATGGAACCAAAGAATATTAAAGCAAATCAACAACCCAGTATTGGGTTCATTTATTGCTATATTGTTTGACTTCATATGGTATTCGAGGTTTCTGTTTCCTTGCAGAATGGACACACACTACCATGGACTTTTGATAAAGCTTTAAGTATATATCTCCGCATCAGGTCTCTACCTTTGTTATTTTGACAGTTCTTCAGGTTTTTGAGGAAACTGTAAAACACTATGAATAATGAATAAATAATGAAGTGCTTTATGTATAATTTAGTATATGGAAAATATAGAATGAATGAATGTATTTTATTAAATTATTATATAAATGATGATTTAGATATTATTATTATTATGATTATTGGATATTTGGAATATAATTCAAGTAAAGTCCTTTGATTTACCAAAGTACTTATAAGATAGATATTGTAAGAGATATAGTATTAACAGTTACGCTAAAAGGTCTTAAGATGATAGTCATCCATTCCTGACTACCTTTTATGTATACTTTTATACTAATCTATACTGTACTCTTGTGTAACTTGGTAAGGAGCATTCTTACAATATCTACAAAACAAAAAATATTTAGTATACGATGATTGATTGTGTTTAAAAATCACAACAAAAGAAGCCATAGCGCAGTGGTAGCGTAGCAGTCTCCAAAACTGTTGGTCCAGGGTTCAATCCCCTGTGGCTTCAAACTTTTTATTTTTGAAAATTAATCGTCCCCCTCTAAAAAAAATTTTTATGGGTGACAAAGCAGTGTTAGGATTTATAGGTAATTCTATAGGAGAAGGGAAAGGAGCTAACTATTTGAATAATAAAACTATTCAAGTCAGACTCTTCTTTCCACATCAAGACTCACTACACGCTAATACAGGACTATTCATTGATAAAGTATTTGTAGCTGCATCTTACAATTTCTCTAAACATTCGAAAGGCTTCACTTGCTATGGTAGAATCCTCAACGAAAATCTGCCCATACTTCACCAGGCATATGCCACTTTCAAATGGTATAACCCATTCAAGCAAGCCAACGTGAATCTACCTAGATTCATTCTCTATTTCCCTGGACACCACTATGTGCATGCCACTTCAATCACTGGAAATAGTAATGCCAACCACTGCAATCAGGAAAAGATAGAAAGATATTGGGGTATTAAAAATGCTAAGGTAGATGAGTTGATCGTCACCATGATACAAAACGAATGTTTTAAATACTCAAGTGTCATCCTAATACCAAACGATCAAGATGTGAAACATCTACAAGTATTCTTTAATGAGGAAAAGGACAAAAAAGACACTATAGTTAAATACTTCCTTTCTCCATACACCACTAAAGAAGCCCGTCTAGAATTACAAAAGACCTTACAAACAACTAAAAAGCCATCAACATCAACAACCAAATCAACAAATAACACTCAACAAATAACTAACCTTATTGACCTAGGCTCAGCTCTCATCCAACCTTCTTCTTCTTCATCCTCTTCTTCAAACTCTTCCTCATCCTCTTCTTCTTCCTCTTCTTCTTCGTCCTCTTCTAAAAATGTTCAAAAAGGTCCAGGAACTGTTAGTAATTCTAACAAGACTAAGAAATAAATCAAATCAAACTAATATTATGGAATTGTAGAGGTATGGCAACAATACCCAGTTTCAGTAAAACACATGCAACAATAAGCAATTTGGATTATGATATAGCTCTAATTACTGAAACAAATATACACTGTGTAAACAAATACAATCATCAACAATCAAATACCACACCCAGAGAGATAATAGAGTGGGGTAAAGGGAAAGGTACTGGCGTATCTATTATAAACAAAGATAGAAGAAAAGGTACTCTCAGAGTAAACTTCACAGATGAAATGGGAAGGTTCATTTCAGTTACGTACTCCACTAACAAAGACATAAACATTCTTCTCGTATACGCACCAGCTAGCAACTCGGGAGGAGCTAAAAAAATCTTCATAGATAACCTACATAAACTGCTTAATGATCATAAGATAACACACCAAATACTAGCAGGTGACTTTAACAACAAACATGAGGACTACGACTATTATGGTACAGGTTTAAGAGATATTATTCACAACTGTGACATGTTAGATGTGGGTCTAAAAAGTAATATTATGACATTCAAGTCTAGCGCATTCAAGACAGAAGGAAGACTAGATAGAATATACATAAATAGATCCCTAATGGTCAGAGAAGAAGAACCTATTGTTTATTCTAACATAGCTCACAAATCTGACCACCACCCAATATCTTATAAATTAGTACTATCAATCCCCACAACCAAAAATCTAGAGAACTCCCCATGGAGACTAGATAATAGAAACATCAATAACCCCGAAACTCATAAGATCATCAGTGATTACCTTAAAGAGAAACATGATGAAATAGACACTATAGACAAATGGTTAGTTCATAAAAAGGTAATCAGAGATTATCTAAAGAAATATCAAAATATTAAAAAGAAAGAGAAACACGCGCTAAGGAGAAACTACAAAAGAATAATACACAGCCCTGTTGTCTCTCCTGAATACAAAGCCATAATACAAGAACGTCTGGTAGAAATGGATGTATTGGAAGAAAAACACAGAGAGTGGGAGAACAAGATTAGATTTCAATCCCACAGAGAATCCCCTTCTAGACTGATGACTCACCTATTGAAAAAAAGTAAAAAAGAAGTAGAAGTACACAAGATTAAAGATAAAAATGGAAAAATTATATCAGATCCAACAGGGGTTAATAACTGCTTTCAAGAATTTTACCAAGATCTATACGATAATAAACCAGATGATGAACAATCTCACATAGAACTGTTAAGTCACTGGAAGGTAGATAGGTCAATTGCCACAGATCTCAACCTAAATAGATCAATCACCAAGAAAGAAGTGGAGAAGGCCATTAAACAAATGAATCCACATAAATCACCAGGAAAAGACGGGATAAATGCCAAATTATACCAAGACCACATAGGAATAATTTCTAAAATACTGTCTAAAACGTTCACAGAAACCTTATCCAATAACAGAGAGATCAATCCATCATTCAAGGAAGGAATCATCACAACATTATTCAAAAAAGGAGATGACCTCCTTATTTCGAACAGAAGACCAATAACATTACTCAACACCGACTACAAGATCCTAAGTAAAGTAATCAATAACAGACTCTTACCTGTTACTCAGAGTGTAATCAATAAATACCAAAATGGATTTGTCCCTAAAAGATTTATTCAAGACAATATACAAATAATGAAAGAAATTATTGACCACAGTAATAGAGAGAAGCTTTGTACACTAGTTACCTTCTTTGATTTCAACAAAGCATTTGACTCCATTAGCCACAACTCAATTAGTAGAACTCTAGCACATGTTGGTATCCACCCCGATGTAATAACACTGGTCATAAATCTACTCAAAGATACCAGAAACAAGGTCAAGGTTAACAATACCCTAACAGGAGAGGTTGAAATTAGAAGAGGAACCAAGCAAGGAGATCCTATATCTCCAACCATCTTTGCGTTGGTTATCGAACCCTTATTGCAATCTATCATAAACGATAACAGTATTAAAGGTATCAGACTTAAAGGACTAGAAACTCCAATGAAAGTGGGTGCATTTGCAGACGACCTTGCTTCAGTAAATTCATCTGTCGAAGACCTAAACCGAGTCAGAGAAAAGATCAAAAGCTACTGCAAAGGCACATCTTCATCACTTAACGATGACAAAACGGTTATGATTGCCACAGGAACTAACATACCAACTAACCTGCCTTACAAACTTAGTGAGGCCCCAGAAAGGTATCTAGGACTCAACTTCACTGGCAAAGGTCTGGACAGCAAAATCAATCAGATAATAAAAGAAATGAAAGAACATTTGAGCAACTGGAAAAAAGAAGGATACACATTGAGATCCAAAATGGCAATCCTAAAAACATATACACTCTCCAAATTAACGTATCACTGTTACATAGACTGTCTTAATGATGCACAAATAAGCCAAATCATGAATGTCTCTAAATGGTTCATATTCTCTTCAATAAAGAATACATTCAATGAAGATGAAAACTACAGAACAATGATGACAATGGACAGGGCGTATGCAGAATGGGAGCAAGGAGGTATAAAACTATGGGATCTAAAGCTAAGACAAGAAGCCTTCAAGATATGGAATCTAAACAGGCTGCTTTGTCTACACCATGATAATAATGTTAGCGAGTTCCAAGGATGGTACATTAAACAAATCAAAAACAAAAAGATTGTCTCCGATATTCTCAGACCACAAGTGGATGCATGGGAAAACTATAGACAAGACCACGCCAGATCGACTCCTGAACTAAGAAAGCTAAAAGATGAAATAGGTGATATCAAAATAGTAAATGGGATTAGAAATGACCACAATCAACCCATCAAGTTAAGAGATATATACAAGAACCTGACCATCAAGAAATACAACTCTAGAGTTAGAAGGACTGATGGCCAATCCAATCTCCAACTAGACCTTAATCTACAAGGTATATTCCCTAGAATAGCTAGAATTGTTCATCACAAAGGTAGAAACACCTTCTTTAGATTTTTTGCAAGATGTCTACCTGGCATCAATCACCAAAGAAAGAGATGCCCTCTAAATGAATGTAATTTAACATTCTCTGACCCATACATCCACTTTTTTTTCAACTGTAAACTATCAACTAAACACTGTAACGAAATTGTTCCCATTGTCAACCAACTCTCTATCAAGAAAATCCACTCTTGGAGTCTAAATGCCATAGATCTAAATCAAATCAGCCACCATGAGAAAACATTCCCAACCCTGATGGCTATAATAATGAACCAAATGTGGAATATAATCTGTTACAACCTCTTTGAAACTGACAAATCCAATAAACCACCACCTGTAATGAACACAGCTATAATAAGAAAAGAACTATCCGAAACAATCAACATCGCCAAATGGAAACTGCTAAAATACCTAGACTACCAATCAAGGATCAACAACTCCAATGACGATGTTAAACTTAAATTTGAATTCAATAGAAACTGGCAAACAGTTTACAATCCTCTACCAATTCCACACAATTAAAAGTAATAATTAAAAAAAAAAAAAAAAAAAAAAAAAAAAAAAAAAAATAAAATAATAATAATAGTAAAATTCCAATTTGAACAACTGAAAATAAAGAAGAACTTACAAACAAGAACTAAAACAAGAAGACCCCATAAGAAGAAAACAAAAACAAGAAGAAGAACACACACCTATCACAACATAAATGTATCAATCAACTCGCAATCAAAACTCACATCACAAAAACAAAACAATCAAAACCAAGATAAATACCATTTAACACCAACCACAACACAATTTTAACAGATAATACCTCTCAATAAATAAACGTAATTAAGACTTTACCGTAGTACTGGCGCATTGCTAGTTACACAGGTCCAAAAAAAAAACGTCCCCCTCTAAAATTTTTGGTGTTTTGCCCCTGGAAGGGAAAGATGGCATGAACGCACAACTGTTTCAGAATCACAAAGACATTTTATCTGGCATTTGTAATAGTATTGCCTCGGGCCCTAGGAATAATATGACAAGATGTATATATAAGAATGAAGAATATATAATGCATGAGTTTATTTCGTAATTGATATTGTATATATAATGAAGGTGGGAAATATAAAGGATGTGATGTTGTGATATGATGTGATGTTGTGATATGATGTGATATAGAAGTGAGATGATCTGAGATATGTGAGATAGTACGATAAGGACTGTCGTTATGTCTACACCACGCCTTCTCTAAGGATGATCTTCACTAGAAGAATCATCATGATCGGAGGAAAGATCAGATTCATCGGAATAGGGAATGTTGTTTTCTGGATCAATAGTTTCGATGTCTTCTATTTCCAGTGAGTCATTGTAGTGTTGAATTAGTTGAGTACCAATGTCAGTTCTTAGCAGAAGAGATTCTGCGTACCAAATGTCATGATCTTCAGTGAGTCCATTGAATCTTGCTAGATATTCGTTTCTAGAACCTCTACCATATTTTCTGTTTCTCTTGGCTACGATTATTTGAATATCTTCGACTTTATAGTCGTCTGTTATGTCTACACATTCTAGCTAAAGTTTTCACTGATACATTGATATAATAGGAACGACTGGGGCCCACAGAAGTGCTACTACAAAGGTTGTATGTTAAGTTAAGATGAATATATATAATGAATGTTTATTTCGTAAAGTATTGTTGTATTATAATTGAAGGTGGGAAATATAAAGGAGCTGGGAAATGGATCGTAATCTATATGAGATTCGAGATGGATTGAGATCTGAGTGGCAGTAAGTACCATTACTGCTACACTTCGCCTTCCTAAGAATGATCTTCATCAGAGAGATCATTGTTATCAGATAGATCGAAATTGTCTTCAATCTCTAATTGATTAGGGTTTACTGGATCGATGTCGTCGATAGTTTGAGCGTCTTCGAAGTCCTGTACCAATTGAGAACCGTATTCGGTTCTTGACAAGTGTGATGCGGCGTACCAAATGTCATGATCTTCTGTGAGTCCGTTGATTCTGGCTAGGTATTCGATTCTTGAACCTCTGCCGTATTTTCTGTCTCTTTTGGTGATGAGTTTCTGAATATCGTTAATTTGATAATCATCTGTTTCGTGTTGGTTGATAATGTTGTCTTCTTCGTTGAATAGAATGATATCGTCTACGTTGACAACACGGGTTTTGTTGTTCTTGCTGGACATTCTAATGACTACATTGTTTTCAAACTTCTTTAAATGGAAAAGATATCAACCCTAGATTCAAAGAAGGCATTATCACTACTCTATTTAAGAAAGGAGATGAACTGCTGATCTCTAATAGAAGACCGATCACTCTCTTAAATACGGACTACAAAATACTGAGCAAAGTTATAAATAATAGACTCCTGAAAATAACTCAAGTAATAATCAACAAGTACCAAAACGGGTTTGTACCAAAACGTTTCATCCAAGACAACATCCAA
This sequence comes from Tieghemostelium lacteum, assembly GCA_001606155.1. Lineage (NCBI taxonomy): Eukaryota > Evosea > Eumycetozoa > Dictyosteliales > Raperosteliaceae > Tieghemostelium > Tieghemostelium lacteum. Next base: position 851,378 of record LODT01000025.1, on the reverse strand, counting down.
ATCATGAAAGAAGTCATAGATCATAGCAATAAGCAGTCGTTAAATACGTTGATAACTTTTTTCGACTTCAACAAAGCTTTTGACTCTATAAGCCATCCATCTATCTACAGAACGCTAATACATATAGGAGTTCACCATCAAACGATCATTCTGATCATGAACTTGCTAAAAGGTACTACGAACAGAGTGAAAGTGAACAATACTATGTCAGGAGCTGTGGTCATAAAGAGAGGTACCAAACAAGGGGACCCTCTCTCTCCTACCATTTTTGCAATAGTTATAGAACCTCTAATCCAAGCTATTTTAAATGACAAAGAAATCAAAGGGATTTTATTAAATAGCATGACAACACCAATTAAGATTGGAGCGTTTGCAGACGACATAGCTTCCATCAACTCATCAGTTGATGATCTCAACAAAGTCTTGGAATGGATCAAGCTCTACTGTAAAGGTACATCTTCATCTCTAAATGCAGACAAGACCATAATGATTGCAACTGGAAAGAGTACTCCTACAAACCTCCCATTCCAACTGAGTGAGGTCCCTGAAAGATACCTGGGTTTAAATTTCACAGGTAAAGGGCTGAATAGCAAAATAGATCAAATAATAGAAGAAATAACAGTACTTTTAAGCAACTGGAAAAAAGAAGGTTACACCCTTAGATCAAAAATGGCTATCCTTAAAACCTATGCACTATCCAAGCTAACCTACCAATGTTACATAGACTCGATGACCAAAGAACAAATAGAGAAAGTCAACAACGTGTCTAAATGGTTTCTATTCTCTTCTATGAGAAACACTTTCGAACCAGAGACAAAATACAAAACACTAATGACAATGGACAGAGCCTATGCAGACTGGGAAGTTGGTGGTATTAAGATGTGGGATCTGGAACTCAGACAAGAAGCATTCAAGATATGGAACATGAATAGACTCCTATGCATCCACTTTGATAGAGAATGTAATGAAGTACAACAGTGGTATATTCAACAAGTAACAACAGGTAGAATAGTATCTAGCATTCTGAGAAATCAAATGGAAGCTTGGAAAGATTATAGAACCAACCACGCTGCTACCATGCCCAAATTGAATAAACTAAATGAAGAAACTGAAGATGTCAAGTGGGTAAATGGAATCAGAAACATGTCTAACAGACCAATCAAACTCAGAGATATATACGCCAACCTAGTCATTAAGAAATACACGTCCATTAGACTTACAGATGGTCAGAAGAACCTACGGTATAATATCAACATCACCGGTATATTCCAAAAGATATCCAAAGTCATCCACCACAAAGGAAGAAACACACTTTTCAGATTCTTTGCAAGGTGCCTTCCGGGCATCAACCATCAAAGAATGAACTGTCCAATAGATTCATGTCGTCAATCGATCACTGATCCATATGTCCACTTCTTCTTCCAATGCAATGTGACAACGTCATATGCCCCTGCTATTGTCCAAATAGTGAACCATCTATCATTCAAAAAGATACACCTCTGGAACATTCATGCTACTGACCTGACCACTATCAACAAAACAGAAAAAGTATATCCTAACTTGATCTCGATAGTAATGCACCAAATGTGGAAAATCGTATGCTATAATCTCTTTGAAACTGACAAAGAAACCAAACCGATCCCCGAAATGAACACTGCTATAATCCAAAAAGAACTGATAGACACCATCAACACAGCAAAATGGAAACTACTTAAATACCTAGCGTATCAATCTAAAATAAAAGGTAATAATGATGATGTCCTGCTAAAATCTGTATTCAATAGGAGTTGGCAAACTCCTCTTAAACCCCTCCCAATTCCACACAATTAAACATATTCAAAAAAGAAAAAAAAAAAAAAAAACAAAAAAACAAAAATCACACCCCACAACTGAACCAATTAGAAGATCACTCAATTGAAATATTATTACACCTCAAGAAGAAACCCAAGGAAATGAAGAATCCAAAAAAAAAAAAAAAAAAACAAATTACTCACAATAATACAACCCAACTTAACAAATTAACAACAATATATAAACTAATGTAAACAAAAATATAATTCAATAAATTAACTTATATAACTGATTGCCGCCGTATTAGCGTATTGCTAATTACACAGGCCACAAAAAAAAAGTTTTGCCCCTGGAATGCCCAGTTATGTATTAATATGGTAAAAATACGAAATACAAAAATTTGGTTTATTTTGTCGTAAAAATCAAAAATATCCAAAAAATCTTTTTGGAACCCACCAGAGTGCAGGAGAATAGTGGGGATTCAAACTCGGAGAAGAGACTAACAACTATTTCTTGTGAATCTTTGATCACTATTATAGTCCTAGATGTAATCTTATAATCATCTCGATTATAATATCTATTTTAATCCCTTAAGAAAGATTTATCCAATACGTTTACATTATCATAGTAATGGAACTTACGATAGCGATAGTCTTTATTTTATGAATACGAATAACAGAGTTGAGCTCGGAATAATAGATGTATGATGTGATTATGATGTGATCTGAGATGAGATGGTCTGAGATATATTGATAGATACTATCGTTACGGCTACAATAACCACCTCTCTTGAGAGCTATCATTGATTCTTTTATAATCCCTATCTCTATTATCATTATATCTATCTCTGTCTCTATTATAGTCTCTATTGGTATCTTTTGAAGGTGTTTTGTAGTCATTACGATGATGTATATCTCTGTTACCATCCTTGGGTTATTATATAACTAATATTAGATTATGACACCTGGACTAGTCCACTTCCACCACAGTTTCATCAGGAGGAGCTACAACACCAATAACCACAGCAGGAGACAGTAATGTAAATAGTATTTCTGGTAGTGTTGATAGTACAAGTGTATCATCACATGATCACCCACCATCGGACCAAATAACACAAGTAATAATAATAACAACAACACTTCTGCTAAATTCTACCACTACTACTAGTAAATCTATTCCAGTACCAAATTATGATGTTAATGATGACACTTTACCCGGGTCAAAAGGTCTCTACATATGTTCATTATTTTTTAAAGCACACTGGTTTCTATCTTGAACATTATTGCTCCCTGACTCAATGACTTTCAATGAGGGAAAACATAAAGAGAATAGTGTTCTTAAAGACTCTTGCACCAATAAATATAAATATAACTTGAACAAAAGAAAAGAAGAGCAAAAAAACCAAGGATATAACCCGTCAAACAATTAAATTGTCTGCTCTTAGTTCCATTCATGCCAATCATGGTAATGAAATTGAATATCTCCAATTCACCTGTTGAATTTTATATTTTTGCATTTTTGAAAAAATTTCATTCGCAAAATCTTGATTTTTTTTAAAAAAAAAATTGGTTGTAGAAAATGAGATTTACAAGTTTTATTTCGAAGGACACCAGTTTTTTTTTTCAATCATTTAAAACTTTGGAATTTATCTAGAATGACCCCTTTTAGCTATCCTATCAAAATTTCCATCTTAACGGATAGTTTAAAAATTATTAGTAATGAGAATGGCAGAATAATGGGAAATTTCGAAGCCAGAATAAACATTAGTGATACTTATAGGCATGATCATATTATCATGGTAGTTTGGAGTGATAGTGGGGAATATTCCAAAAGAGTGAGAAATGAGATATATAGAGCAAATTTAACATGTAGTAAAGAGATTATAGTGAATATCCCATTATCTATTCCTTTGACAAATGATACAATTGTCACTGTAGGCGTTATATTACATAATCTAAGAATTGTCAAGGATGGGGCAAAAATCTTATCTATAGATAATATAATACAATTGGAAGAACATAATGGCAATGTTTGTGTAATTTGTGGATTAACTATATTGGAAATAGATTGCGGATCTTGTTCGCGACATTGTGATATATGAACCCCACCTATCACAACATAAATGTATCAATCACAACTCACAATAAAAACTCACATCACAAAAACAAAACAATCAAAACCAAGATAAATACCATTTAACGCCAACCACAACACAATTTTAACAGATAATACCTCTCAATAAATAAACGTTTACAATTTAACATTCACTGATCCACTTTTTTTCAACTGCAAGCTATCAACTAAACACTACAACGAAATTGTTCCCATTGTCAACTAACACTCTATCAAGAAAATCCACTCTTGGATTCTAAATGCCATAGATCTAAATCAAATTAGCCACCACGAGAAAACATTCCCTACCCTGATGGCTATAATAATGAACCAAATGTGGAATATAATCTGTTACAACCTCTTTGAAACTGACAAATCCAATAGACCATCACCTGTAATGAACACAGCTATAATTAAAAAAGAACTATCTGAAACAATCAATATTGCCAAATGGAAACTTCTAAAATACCTAAAGTTTTTTGGACCTGTGTAACTGGCAATACCTAGACTACCAATCAAGGATCAACAACTCCAACGACGATGTGAAACTTAATTTTGAATTCAATAGAAACAGGCAAACAGTTTAAACAATCCCCAATTACACACAATTAAAAATGTTAAAAAAATTGATAGTAAAACCCCAATTTGAACAACTGAGAATAAAGAAGAACTTACAAACAAGAACTTACAAACAAGAAGAACCCATAAGAAGAAAAAAAAACAAGAAGAGAACACCCACCTATCACAACATACATATTATTCCGACCTCAATTCTGTTATTCTTCTGTTACAAACATCGTTTAGTCTTTATATATTATCCATACATACTGTAAGTTTAAAAATTTCAATTTCTATAGCTATATTTGAGATATAAATCTTTTGAAATAAATATACTATGACCAAAAAACATAACAATTTGGAAGAACCCATTCCAGCATGCAACAAACCAAAACTCATATAATTAAGAAATTAAACTCCAATCTTTGGAATTTATAAAAGTTTTGAATAAATAAGAAAAGCTAAATCTATTAAACTATTTAATATTGCAAATAGTTAGTATACAATTTATTGTTGTATGAAAATCCTCAGATTTATAAATCTATATATTCCTCCTGTTTTCACTTTTTCTTGATACTTGAAATGTATGTTATAGATTTCAAAAAGAAAATTGAATCAGATATAGAAATGGATGAAATGCATTGTATAGATTTATAAATCTGAGGAATTTCATGTACATGTGATGTTGTCAATTATGGCAGGAGGTAAACTAAAAAGAGCTGGTAGAAATTCTAAGTAAAAAGACAATTTGATTGAGGTGTTTGGCTTTAGATCTTTCCCCACTTTATAATTGTCCTGAAAATCTTATAAAGGAAGAAACTATGTAAAACTAATGAGAATATACTAACGGTTAATCCCTCTGGAGAGGAGCTTTCTTTGCTCATATTCTTCTCTTATTTCTTTTTTATGTTTCAATAAATACCAGTAAAGGAGGAAACCTACGCCTCCAGTTGCAATTCTACTATTGCCATCTCAAACCAATGAAAATCTGGTTCTACTTCTTTTGGTATCTTTATCTTTTCTCTCTGGTGCATAAAAAAAACTGTAAAAAAGTGGTAAATAATTAATATAATAAAATATACAGACTCTGTATATTTAATTAATTTAAATTATTAAAGTTATTTATTTGTTTGTAAATTAATTATTTATGTACAATTTCTTAGAACTTTAAGACTATTAAATGAGAGACAATAAAATAAATGTGTGATAGGGGAAATATTGGTTGGGTTTGAATACTTGAGGTATGTCACAGTTATATGAGTTAATTAACGACTCCCATTGGTGTGAATAAAAAAATAATAGTTTATTGAGATATTTTGGGAATTTTATATAATCTGTTGATAGTGTCTTTTAGGGAAAATAAAATTTATTGCTAATTATTTGATTTGTTGATACCCAAATTTCCTTTGATAAATTAAGTAACCTAAAAGTAGAAGTAAAATAATTGATAAAACTACTACTAATATAATTAAGACAATATATCCTGTTGTAACTTGGCTACATTTATTTTGAGGTGGACATTCAGGTTGAAACGGAATAGTATCAGATGACTCTGTTGGATCGTTAGTAAGGGTGAAATAGCAAATCGAAATTGATAGGATGGATACCTGAGAAGGGTAGAAAGGGTCACCATTATTAATGATACGTAATACAGGCCACACGTTATATTTTATATTCATATAAACTGGAAAATTTAATTCTGTGATGCCAATTCCATAACTAATCATACTTGTGTATGTTGACATATTATCATTTTGTGATATATACCCAAAATCAACATTAAAGTTCACAGTGTCTGGAAGAATGGAAAAAGTATAGTTGATGTATTGAGCATCACTTGGAGGTTGGGGTACAATGATGTTATAAATCTGAGATGAATTGTTTGAGGTAAAAGAAATTGGTGAATTTGTTGAGTAATTATAATAAGGGCATGAAATAAGTTTTGTATAGTCCTCAGGATAAATATATCCATTGGTTAGTGAAATTACTAATATTAGCACTAATATTATTTGAATCATATTGACAATCAAAAATAAAATGGCTTTTTGAAAAATAAAAAATCAAGAAACAAAATAAATATCATGATTCTTATAATTCATTGAACTCAAGTTTTTGGTTGTCACCAAATCAACATTATCTTTTTTGTTTTCAGTTTTATTGAATATTCAAAAGAATTTATTTTTACTTGTCCATTATCTGATTTTTTGGTAAGACCTAAATCCTTTGCAAGATTCAAATCATAATGTGTATAATAATCTCTTCGGTTATGTTTAAATGCTCTATGTGTACCTGTAATAATAGCCCTATATATTCCAAATTGAATGAACCTTTCATTATCAAAATCATATTGTGTAATTTTCTTAAACCCTGCTCTTTTGATTGATGCTTGAAATGGTTGGTCTCATAATGGGTTCATACATTTTTACAACCTTAAAAGGGAATCATATTAATTATTGCACTGTGATGCTTTTTAAATCCAATCTGATCTATCTTGATCCAAGTGTTCTGGATGTATTGATTCATTGTGTGATAAAAATAATTTCATTGTTGAAACATATTGTTCACAAGTTGCTTTCATATCTCCTTTTGATAATATGTACATATATTTAGAGTCATACATGAATTTTCTACATACTTCTATTAAAAAATCTTTTGTAATTAATGGATAAAAAGTAAGTTTACCAAGATTGATCTTTTAACTTTTCTTGCTGATTCTTGTTCAATATCTTTGATTTCTTGTCTTATAAATCTACCTGTAAGTTAGTGGTAGAGCTTTTCCTTTATTTCTCATTACTCTAACCCTAACATCAATATTTTCTGCCAGTATCAATCTCCGCACAAGTTTTTGTATTTTTTATTGTGATTATCTCAAAGAATAGTGTGGTTGCTTTGGGAACACTCTCATTTTGTTTAATATGGTGTTGTGGTGTCTTTTTGAATAATCTGTACTTTAGAAAATTCAATGAAATATCATTTTACAAAAAAGATCTTCATAGTTCATTTTGTCAAAATTTTTTTATTTTACAAAAATTTCTACTTTTTTTTTATTATTATTACATATCAAATAAAAGACAAACAATGTCCTTAACTAGAATTTTTGCACGTAGAACTGTTTTATTAAATTACAGTAAAAATGTTTCACTCTTTGGAAGATCACAAAAAGATATTCAAGATAGAGAAGAAGCTTTAGAGACATCCTATGTTAGACAAAAGGAAAAGGAAGATTTAAGAAAATTAAGAGAGGTATGTATTTATATACAATAAGCCTTATACATTGAAAATTTAATAAACTAATATTAATCATCAAAATTAAAAGAAAAAAGAAAAAGAAGATAGAGAGAAAAAGGCAAAGGAAGAAGTTAAACCAAAATCTAACAACAATGAACAAAAGGAGAAAATTGAAAAAATTGAAGAGAAAATCAAGAAATTACAAAAAGAATTGAATGATTTAAAGAAATAAATTCTTTTTAAATCAATATACTCGAGTATACCCTTAAAGTTTAAACTTTCTTACACATTTCAAATAAAAAAAAAAAAAAAAAATAGTAAATTTAATTCAATTATATACAATAGTTTTTATTCTACATTATCATCATTTTCACTATCATCTTCATCATCATCATCATCATCATCATCACTTTCACTTTCATCGTGTCTAACTTGATATTTTTTTCTATTTTGATTTGTTGGAAGATCATTTAAATAATCATCATTATCATTATCATCATCATTTTGAATTAAATCTTGTAATTTTGGTTTTAAATCAATAGTTTCAAATTCTTTTGGCCATTGATTTGATTTTTGAAAATCTTTAATATTATCCTTATTTAGAATATTAACGACACAAGCTTGAATACCAGAACTTATATTGGACTGATCTTCTATTTGATCAATTATTGCATAGTTTCCTTTTTTTATCCAAACAATTTTATTAAATTTGGAAGGAATCATTGCTAAATGACAATGACCACTAGGATATTGTACTTCTATAGTATTACCACCTCTCAAATCAATAACTTTGATAATTGAGTGTCCATTTTGAAGTTCTATTTGTGATTTAAATTGTTCTTTAACATGTTTTCTAGAATGACTCATTAGATAATTGAGTTCTCTATTTATAAATGAAATGAAGTGAAAAAAAAAAAAAAAAACGAGTCTGCAATAATCAATCGACTAATTCAAAAAATTTATTCAACATGAATGTTAATTACTTAATGAAGATGCTAAACCATATTATAAATTTAATATCAAATTTTCTAAATTTTGAATTTTTACTAAAATTCCTCATTATATTATATATATATATAAAATATATATGATTTATAAAATATGATTAAAAATATCAAATATATCTATTTGTATAAAAATTTAATTCAACATCGGTTGTTTAAAATAGATTAGATAACTACTGAGTAATTTTAAAGTGAGTCATTAGATAAAATGCAAGGTGTGTTCAAAAGTTAAATAAAAAAATTTTTTATTTTTTTTTTTTTTTTGTAGGATCATTATAAAAATGTCATCACAATATAATCAACCTACAGGATTACCTCATCAAACTGGTGATAATTATATTCAACAACAAGGCCAAATACCATTACAACAAGGTCAATTTGTACCACCACCACCACAACAACCCCAACAAGATCAAATACCAATGAGTTATAATCAATCACCAACTCAACAACAACCCCAACAAGGTCAAATACCAATGAACTATAATCAACCACCACCACCACCATCACAACAACAACAACAACAATATTATAATACACCAAATAGTTATAATCAACCACCAACTCAACAATCTCAACAACAAGGTCAAATACCAATGAATTATAACCAACCACCAACTCAATCACCAATTCAACATCAAGGCCAAATATCAATGGGCTATAATCAACCACCAACTCAACAATCTCAACAACAAGGTCAAATTCCAATGAATTATAACCAAGGAGTACAATATAATAATGATGGTAATCAATTACCAAATATTCAAAATTTATCAATTTCTAATAATAATCCAAATCAATATATAAATCAACAACAACAACAACCACCAATGATGAATACATTTGTACCATCATATCAACAAGGTCAAATACCACAACAACAACAAGGTCAAATACCAATGAGTTATAATCAATCACCAACTCAACAACAACAACAACAACAACAACCAAATTATAATAATATGGTTTTACCACAAAATATTCAAGCACAGCAACAACAACAACAACAGGCACCAAGAATAGCACCATCACAAATACCATCATCAACAGCAATATTGGAACAATATAAATCCTATATATATAAAACCAATCAAGAACCAATATTACCACCACCATCTAGTGTCAGTCAATTTTGTATTGACCAACAAAATGCTAGACCAAATTTTATGAGATCTACAATGTATACCATACCAGAGAATGAAGATATATTGAATCAAACTCATATACCATTTGTTATTCATACTACTCCTTTTGCAGCTCTTAATCATCCATCAGAGATGCCAATCCCACAGATTGTACATCCAGGATCACCAGTACAATGTAAGAGATGTCATGCCTATTCGAATCCATTCAATCTCTTTACCAACGGTGGTAGATACTTTATTTGTAGATTTTGTGAATTTGAAAACACTGTAGAAAAGGAATACTTTTCAGCTGTGTTACCTAATGGTTTACGTACTGATTTTGAACAGAGACCTGAATTACAATTTGGTAGTTATGAATTTTTACTATCTACACCGGTACCACCTCAATTGCCTGCCTATGTGTTTGTAATTGAAATTTCACAATTTACCATACAAAATGGTATTGTTCAAGTTGTCATTGAATCTCTAAGAAGAATGTTTAATAATCATTCTTCATCTATGCCATCAAGAATTGGTATCATTACCTATGACACTGAAGTCCATTTCTGGTCATTTAAAAAAACCTACACTCAACCACAAATGAAAGTTCTATCAAAATCACAAGTATTTGTACCTATTGAAGATGGTTTCCTAGTAAACTATCAAGAGTCGAAAACATTGATTGATCACTTTTTTGATAATATTCTAAACTTTTTTAGAAATCCACCTGCTATTTCTAGAGATTTTGCATTTGGAGCTGCTGTTCAATCTGCAAGTTTGGCATTGGAAAAATGTGGTGGTCGTGTTTCAGTTTTTACTAGTAATCTACCAAAAGGTACACCAGGTAACATTGAAAGACGTGAAAAGACCTTGTCACCAAGTAGTCCTGCTTCTAGTAACTTTTATAAACCAGTTGCAGCTCAATGTGTAAAAATGAATGTCAGTGTTGATATCTTTTGTCTTCCAGCTGAAGTTTGTGATTTACCAACATCAGCTCAATTGAGTGCTCTAACTGGTGGACAATTGTATTGTTACCCCAATTACTTGACTGATTTACACAGTGATCAATTGGCACAGGATATCATTGAAAATCACATTACAGAATTTGGAATCAATGCAACTGCAAAAGTTCGTTGTTCATCAGGTATCACTGCTCACACTCATTTTGGACATTTTAGTACTGTACAAAATGAAATTCAATTGGCTGGTGTGTCACAGGGTAAGACTATAAGCACACTGATTAAATACGATGATAAACTGAAACCCAAGGCCAAAGCCTACATTCAATTTGCAATGATTTATGTTAATCTCAAAGGTGAAACTCGTATTAGAGTTCATAATCTACGTCTGAACACTGATTCTGCATTTGTTAGTTATTTTAAAGATGCAGATTTGGATTCTATTATTACCTATTTGGCTAGAGTTGCTAGTAGAGATATAGCAGGATCAGGTCCATCAAATATCAGAACTAGTATTGTTGATAAATCTGTTGATATATTGGCATCCTATAGAAAGAATTGTGCTGCTGATAAATCACCAAGTCAACTAATTCTACCTGAACTCTTTAAATTGTTGCCTCTATACATTTTATCCATGATGAAAACTCCACCATTCCGATTGTCTGTTGATATCTCTCCAGATTTGAGATATTTCTATCAACATTTGTACACTAGTTTGGCACCTTCCAAAATCATTCCACTCATCTATCCTAGAATGTATCCATTACATCATTTACAAGCTCATGAAGGTCTATTATCAACTACTGCCAAACCTGATCATATTGTACTACCAGTTTTCCAAAGACTTTGTGCTGATCAAATAGCCCAAAATGGTATCTATTTGGTTGATGATGGTCGTTCTCTCGTTCTTTGGGTACAACAATTTGCCAGTCAACATCAACTCAAACAACTATTTGACAATGAAACCATTGTTGGTTTTAATAATCAAAAACTCTATCAACTCTATCAATCTCAAAGATCACAAAATGAATATCATCAACGTGTTGATAATATCGTTTCTGCTCTCTCTCAATTACGTGGTCATCCTTATAGATCATTACAATTTTCTCAATCCACTCAATCTGATCCTTTAGATAGTTATCTAAAATCAATCTTTTATGAAGATAAAGGTGTTGATTCAATTTCCTATGTTGATTTCCTTTGTCAAGTTCATAAACAAATTCAAAACAAATTATCGTAAATATAATATAATATAAATAACGTTTTAAAAATCCATTAACATAAATTTCTAATATTGAAAAAAGAATGTTTAATATTGCTCAAACAATGATAACAAATAATTATTAATAAAAAAAAAATAGAAATTCTAAATTATCATAATATTGTTTTTAGCAGTTAGCTTGAACCCTCCTTTTTTTTTTTTTTTTTAAAACACATTTGTACTAGTTTTTTAGGAATATAACGTAAAAAAATATCCATCAAAAAAGTAGTGTAAATGATTTAATATCATTTTAAATATATACACTTTTATAAAAAAAAAGATGCAAAAATCAACTAGGCAACAACTTAGAACAAATCCATTAAATGAAATGTTTGAGTGGAGAAATCAAATTAAAATTTCATTTGAAAAACTTTGTGATGCTCATTATTCAAAATCAGCTGAACAAGATTTAATAACTGCTATCGAATATTTAAATAATGATACTTTATCTTTTTTTATGGTAAACATACAAAACATGTTAATACCTACCTAATAATATAACTAATTTATTTATATATGTATTTACAGACATGTTTATTAGATATAAATAATAAAAATGAATTAGAAAAAAAGGAAATTATGAAACTTACAGGTATAATTGTTACAATACAGGGAGAAAGAATCTATGCCTATCAGAATAGAATATTAAAAGTAATGTTGGAAAGATTATCAAAAATTGAAGTTTCATGTAGTGATTGTTGCACAGATACATTTGGTATTATAGTTAAGGCATTGGATCAATTGGATAATCATCAATTTTCATTATGGGATTATTTAGGACCTTGTATACAGTTACTTGGTGATCGTAATAAAAATATTCAAATTTCATCGAGTAACGCAATTCAGAGAATTTTGGAAAATGTAAATAATATCTCATCTCTGGAGGGACATTCTTGGAATTTAGCATTAAATCTATTAAAGATTCTAAATGGTCAATCCAATCTACCAAAATGTCAATGTCAACAAAATATACTTTCAATTCTATCTACATTGATTAAAGTTACTGGTCCTTATCTATCCAATCGTGTTAATCTCCTTCTACCTCCCATTTTAAACCTATTAACAAGTTTTGAAACTTCATTACGTTTAGCCAGTAGTAAAACTCTTGAAGTTCTATTCTTAAATTTTCCAACACATTCCTATCAATCTCAATATGATCAAATTTTAAAAACTCTTGAAGATACAAAAAATGATAGAGTATGTATATTAAATATTAATTCTATAGAATTAATTTAATATTAATATATAATTTCTAAGATTACAAATGTTAAAGATTCTATAACGCAAACTTTATATATATTTAAATCTGATATAAAGATTAATCAATTAGATAATGATAATAATTTAAAAAATCAATCAAGTAAATTTTATCAATCAATAATACCAAATCAAATACCAATAGTAGAGCAACAACAAAATTTATATATTCCACCACCAAAAATTTCAGCTACTCATTTGTTATCACCAACTAAAAAATCCCAACCAAATTTATTATATAATTCATCTTTAACTTCAATTACAACAAACTCACCATTTTTTTCATCTTTATATAATAATCCACAATTAAAAACACCTTTACATTATAATTCTTCTATAAGGTCTAATATTCAACCAAATAATAGTAATAAGAACGATATTTTAGATAATAATCATTTATCTTCACCTATATATAGTAATTCTCAAATGTATAAAACACCAAATTCACCAATATTAAATAATCATAATAATAGTAAACAAAAATATAATAATAGTAATAATAATGGAAAAACTAATTTAACAACATTAGATTTAAATTCTAATATTGATAATCATCAAAATGAGGTGATTGCTGAAGACCAAGCAGAGGATCAAGATTTATCCTCTTCAAATACATCACCACCAACTCCAAAAACACCTTCTAATGAAACAATTACAACAACTACAACTACTTCCTATTCAACCTCAGAAACAAAGATTCTAAATGAAATTTTATCGACTTTAACTCAATTTATGCAACAAACTAATGAAAGCTTAGATAATCTAAAATCTAGGATGGAAGTATTAGAAACTTCAGTGTGTACTTTACAAAATTTTCATATTTTAAATCTAAATAATAATAATAATAATAAAGAAGAGGATTATTTAGGTTAAATATGTAAATTTAAATTGCATATTACACTCATGAACATAAGTTAGAACTACGGTAAAGTCTTAATTACTTTTATTTATTGAGAGGTATTATCTATTAAAATTGTATTGTGGTGTTGCTTGGTATTCATGGTTTTTTTATCATATTTTGCAAACATTTTACATTAAACAAAGTGTACGTTATTACTATTTTTGTTGGTTTGATTCCTTAGACACTGGTGCAACATACACCGTCATTGATAGCAAGTTCAAAAGCAATAGATGACCAGCATGAATGATAAAACAACCTTTTAACGATGCATTGCTTTTGAATTCGCTGTCAATGATGGTGTATGTTGCAATTTAAAAGACAAGTATCAAATTTTTAAAAAGGTAATTAAAATTCTGTTTACTATGTCAGGAACCGCGTTTGATAGATGAATAAAGATATATAATTATAATGTTTTATGAAGGTGGGAAATATTGATGGAATTGAGAAATGATGTGTTTGGGAGATCGTTCATAACTTCAGCAAAAAAACAAAACGAGTTTGGTTCTTACAATGTAGTTTCTCACGGTACGTTTATCGACATTATCCATACACCTCGCCAGCCGAGAGCAATTGCCTGCTCTGATTTCCAGCCTCAGCCTGTTACTCTTCATTATCTCCATATTGATATCTCGTCCGAAATATCCGCACTATGCAGAACCAGCGATTGCATTGGATGTCGTGTGTTATAGTATTATTCCGTGAGAACTACACTGTCTTCCCCATTCATGTTTTTATGACTACCTCTCATTGAAAAGCGGTTTACAGCACAACTGCCAGTCAATTAATAATACACCATTTAACACTTTTAATGTTGATTAAAAATTTTTAAAAAATTTTTTTGTGGGATATAAAATTTTATCAAATCAATATATTTATTTTATTACAATTTAAATATGTATAAAATATAAATAAATCTACAATTTTATAATTAATTTTATTCAACAAAAATTTTATTAATGTTTTTGAATTAAAATTTATTAATTGTTTTTAGTGAGTTGTAAAATTTATTGAAAAAACATTCTAGATATCAATCATCATTAAAAATATTGAAACCAATATTTTCAATATTGTAAATTGTGGGAAGAGACAATGTAGTCAAACCATTTTCTAACTAGGAAAAGGCTATCAACAAATATATTTTTACACTATTAATGGCTACAATCCAACATCAAGATCAACAGATTCAACAACAGAATCAACAAATCCAAGATCAAGATCAAAATAACCTACAACTGCAAGAACAACTTCTAGAAGCTCAACAACAAATGCAAATAGTGACTGATAAACTTATCCAATTACAAATTCTACTTTCTCAATATCTAAAAGATCATTGAATTTCTCATATAAATCAATTTTTAAATAAATAATAATGATCGCATAAAACTTGATAGTATTCGTAGTAATGAGCGAGAAAAAACATAATCAAATTCAAATCCATCTATACCATCAAAAGTTGAAAAATCAAGTTTTGCTCCAGATTGATTCAATAACCCTTTATTCATAATTGCAATAGGTTAACTTTTCGAATGTGATATGCTTTCTGTGCACAAAAATGATAGTGAAATGTTATATGCATGTGAACTTGATGTTTTACATTATTCAAACAAAAAGTAGGATTTTTATTTTTTTTTCAAAAATCAATTTTCAAACAACAGACTGTCAGATATAAATATATAATGACATTAAAAGAATATGAAATTAAAAATTATCAAGAACAATTTACAATAAAACATGCATTAGTTACATCAACATTATCAAATTTAATGTGTTTTGTATATCCAAAATCAATAGTTATAATTGTAGGTAAAAATCTTGTGTTGTAGTTGTATTAAAAAAAAAGGCGGGTTTTTTAACTTAAACTTTATTATATATTTAGAACCCAATTAATGGTATATCATTATCTTTAAAGAATGAATATATAACATTTAATGAAGAAAAAGATATAAAAAATTATAAATTTGGATATCCAAATGCAGCAGTATTTCCAATTAGTACAGGTGATCCTATAGATCCTGAATTTAGATCATGTTCTATATCACCACCATTTTGTAGATTTGCAAGTACACCAATACATTTGATTGCAGCTTGCACTACAAATTATAATGTTGTAGTCTATCAACCACCTTCTATAAAATCAATATCTTTGGAATGGAAACCAATTTACTCCATTTCAGATCAAATCTATAGTAAATTAATGGATCCTAAATTTAATACACCTATAAAACAAAATCAAGAGATTTGGGAGAATCAAGCAACAGTATTAGTCAGTAAAGCTTCTACATGGTTACCTTTTAGATCAACACCAGAAGGTCAAACTAAAATAAGTAATGTAGAATTTCAAAAAAGAGTTAGTTGGATGGATACACAATGTTTAGATTGGTCACCACTTATTCACAACCAAAATGACCCAGAAATGAAATTTTCTCTATTGACTCTAGGTACAAAAGATCGTATCATTATATATAAAGTTCATTTTAATGGTGAGAAATTTTCATTTGACTATTGTAATAACTATCCAACTAAACATTGGGTTACATCTCTAAAATATAAATCAAATTTCAATAGTTCATTAACTAATGCCACTCTGGCTGTTGGTTATGATGATGGTTCAGTTTCCATCTTTACAGTCACCGATTCAGATTTAATCTTACAAGATCAAATTCATAAACCTGATAATAATTTAACAAATTTATTTTGGTCTTTATCAAATGTTGTATAGTATATTTTTAAAACAATTCTAATATCTATATATATTAATACTTTTATATATTTTAGGAAAAGAATAATGAAGAAATATTATTAATAGTTAAATCAGTTGGATTTAAATTATATAATCCAAATGGAAAAGTGATGAGTGATATAGTTAGATCACAAACCAAGATATTATCAGGTATATCATTTTTTACAGATAAAGAATTTATAACAACATCAAATGATTATAATTTTATAATTTATAAATTTGAACCAGGATTTGGGAAAACTATGGATTTAAATTTATTATCAAATTTAGTATATTTACCTACAAAAGAAGAAAGAAGCTCAAGTTTACATTTTGTAACTTGTACACCAAATAAGTTATTTATACTTTATGGTGAAAAGTAAGTATAAAGAAGAAATTGTTTAAACATGAAGATAAATTATATACTTACAATTTAATTTACTAGTAAATTAGGAACATATGCAATGTATGATTCTAAAAATACAACATCATCACTAAAATTAGTATATCATGATGAAATGGAATTAAATCAATTTAAAGAACTATTAGTTAATGGTTATAGAAATAATTTAAATAGTTTAGATAAAATTTGGGATTTATTAAAATATATACAAATTTATAATCCCAATCAGTTATTGGATTTGATAAAAATGATGGATGAAGATAATATAATGAATAAGAAACAAATGGAATTGTTACCTTTAATTAATAGAATATTACTATTGATAAAGAGTAAAAATCCAAAATTATATGATAACTATACACCATCACTACCAGAATATTTAAATCAAAATTTTAAACAGTTACAATACAATTACTATTGTATGCTATTAAATCAGTTTCTAAAAAAGTATAAAAATCAATCAAAACAATTGGAAAAGTATCAAATTTCATCATTGTTAATGATGGCCGATATGGCCACAGAGCTGGAGGTTGTAATTTCTTCTTCTAGATATGCAACTACCACTGAAACTGATGCTTTAGATTTAAAATCAAAAATCTATGAGGCTCTTGATACTCCACAAAATACCACTGAAATATTGGCTTGTCCAATTTGTACTGCTGATGTTACTAATACCTCTGTTCAAGGTGATATGCAATTTCAATGTCCAAATGGTTGTTATCTCTTTAGATGTTCTAGATCATGTCTATTATTAGATAGTGATAAAATCCTTTATTGTCCCAATTGTCCTTTAAAATCTTATCTATTTCAATTTGAAAATGATCACATTACTCAAAATATTCATTCAAAATATCAATTACCTTGGATTTCTGATATTAATCCAAATTCATCATGTTTTCAATGTTCTTCATTTTTAAATTTTCATAAATAAAGTGCAAATTTATATAATAATGTAGATAACAATTAATGTTTAATTGGTTTATTAGTTTTTTTAATGATTTTTTTTTAATAATTTTTTATACTTTGTATAATGAAAACTAAAATTCAAATATTTGGAACAGTATGTCTAGATAAAATTAGATTTATAGAATCATTTCCAAATAGACTAGGTAGTTATACTGAAGTTAAAAAAGAATCATTATATCTTGGTGGTGAGGCATCCAATAGTTTTGTTTGTTTAGGTAATTGGTTAATTGATGAACAAAATAAGAATCAAAATGTACAATTAAAATTAATAAGTGTACCATTGGTAAACGATGATTATGGTAAATGGATAAAATCACATTATCTATTTCAACCATTTATCTTAAAGAATAGTGATTTAGTATCTCTAGATGTAATGATGGTGAAAGATGATAAAAATGAATTTACAAGTACACCATGTTGTGATTTATATGTTTGTAATCAAAAGGAGAGAACGATGTTTGGTATTGGTTATAAAGAATCTGAAAACTATGCTATAAGACATCAAAAAGAGGTATTATTTGATCGTTTAGAATTTTTAGGTGAGAGATATTGGGTTACATTTGATTACAATACACCGACATGTAGTGATTTAATTATTAAAAAATCAATTGAAACTCTTACTAATCTATTAGTGCTTGATCATCCATTTGATTTTAATCAATCTGATATTGCTATTGATAATCTATCAAGAATGAATATAATCTATCAGATTAGTACTGATTATACCGATACAAAAAATGATAAATCATCAACTATTCAACATTTAAATAATTGGTTATCTAATGGTAATAATAAATATTGTTTGATGGTTCTAACTGATGGTGCTAATGGTTTTGTAATTGGTGGTCAAATTTATAACCTAAAAACAAAAACTAAAGAAACCGTGCCAACTCAATGGTTTGATACTTATAAAATTACTGATGTTATTGATACTATTGGTTCTGGTGATTGTTTTAGAGCTGGTTTACTTTATTCCATTGCCTTGCATGATTATATTGCCTTGGAAAATTTACAAGAAATTATGAAATTTGCATCAGCAAGCGGTGGTTTAAATTGTAAAAGTATTGGTGGTTGTACTAGAACTCCGACATTATCTGAAATTCATCAATTACAATCTACTTCATCTCTTTTATAAATTTTAAATTTAATTAAAAATAAATTTATTTATTATTAATATTATTATTTGTTGATGGCGATGATGGTGATTTATTCATCAGAATCAGTATCTGAAGATTCTTCAGAAGCTTCTCTTTCTCTTTTTTTTGAATCTTTACCATTTAGTGATGATGATTGTGATGCAAGTGTTGCAAGATTAGATGTGGCTTTTGATGGAGTTTTTAGAGTTGATCCTGAACCTGAAAATGGGGTTGGTTCAGTTTTTGATGAGGAACTTGATGGAGTTTTAAGGGATGATGTTGTACTTGTAAGTGGTGTTGGTTCAGTTTTTGATGAGCCTACAGATTGAGATGATTCTTCCTTTTTATTTTCTTCATCTTTTTTCTTTTCTTCAGCTTTCTTTTCAGCAACTGTCTTTCTCTTGGTTACTGTTTTCTTTTTTGCTGCTGCTTTTGGTACTTCTTCTTCTTCCTCAGTTGAATCATCCTTCTTTTTAGTGGTTGTCTTTTTAGTAGTTGATTTTTTCTTTGGTGTTTTTACTTCTTCTTCATCTTCAGATTCACTTTCTTCTTCCTTCTTTTTACTGTTAGTTTTTTTTGGTGTGGTTGAAGTTGATTTTTTAGTAGTAGCCTTTTTCTTTGGTGTTTTTACTTCTTCTTCTTCCTCATCAGATTCCTCTTCAGATTCAACTTTCTTTTTTGATACTTTTTTTGGTGATTCTGATTTCTTTGAAGATGTCTTTTTCTTTGGTTCCTCAGATTTTTCTTCATCAGCTGATTTGGGTTTTAGATTTGATGATGATCTCTTTGCAGCTTTAGCTTTAGGTTTTGGTGGTTCAACTACAGTTGCATCACCATTTTCACCTTTTAATTTCTTGTTTGCATGTTCATTTTGCTTACAAATGGCTTGTGAAATGGCCTTAAATGTAGCTGCCATATTATTGGCATCAAATGCTGCTTTTAAAAATAAGTCTTGTAGTGATAAATCTCCTTCTGACATTTCTAAAATTCTATAAAACTTTTATGAAAAAAAATCAATTTTTTTAGTCAAAACGATTGTCGACTTGAGATATTTTTATAATATAAACATTCATTTTACACACTTAATTATTTGGTTTCATTTTTTTTTTAATTTAATTACATTTTTTATTGGAAATGTTAAATATTTATTTACTTTGATTTCACATAGATTCGAAACATGTTAACTAAAATTATACCAAAAAGTTATAATAAATTTTTGAATCAAATTAGATTAGTAAATTCAATATCAATAATTTATAATAATATACCAATTTATAAATCAATAACGAATCAAAAATTAAATTCTCAATCTATAAATAATATTAAATATAATAATTTAGATAATCAACAACAACAACAAAAGAGATGTTTTACATCAAAAACTTCAATTGAAGAAATCTATCAAAAGAAAACACCAACTGAACATGTACTTTTGAGACCAGATTCCTATATAGGTACAATACAAAAGATTGAACATGAACATTGGGTTTTAAAACAATCAATGTTTAATAAGAGAAAAAAAGAAGTTATCATACCTTCACAGCAACAACCACAGATTAATAAACCAGTTTCAATACATCCAGAAAATGTAAAATATATACCTGGTCTATTAAAGATATTTGATGAGATTTTAGTAAATGCTGCTGATAACTATCAAAGAGATAAATCAATGTCATTTATAAAAGTTGATATTGATCCCAATCAAGATTCAATTTCAATTACCAATGATGGTAAAGGTATACCAATTGTAATGCATAAAACTGAAAATTGCTATGTAGTTGAAATGGTTATGGGAAATCTAATGTCTGGTAGTAATTTTAATGATTCTGAATTAAAAGTTGTTGGTGGTCGTAATGGTTTTGGTGCAAAATTAACAAATATTTTCTCAAAAGAATTCTCTGTTGAAACTGTTGATAAATTGTAGGTTATATAGAAAAATATTAAAGATGTTTGATTACTTATTCTTTTATTCTAAAATAGGAATAAAAAAAAATATTCACAAAAATGGTTTAATAATATGAGTATTAGAGAAGAACCAATTATAAGTAAAATGTTATTAAATGAAAAAGATTTTACAAAGATTACATTTAAACCCGATTTGGAGAAATTTCATATAAAATCTCTCTGGGATGATGATATACTCTATTTAATGGAAAGAAGAGTATATGATATAGCAGGTTGTAATCCAAATCTAAAAGTTTACCTAAATGGTAAAGAATTAAATTATAATTTTCAATCTTATGTTTCTTTATATGAACCATATCTAAAAGGTGATAATAAAAAGAAACTAGAAGAAACATCAGAAGAGGAATCTAATATTTTATATTGTGAATTGGGTGATCGTTGGAAAATTGGTATTGGTCTAAGTGATTCTATAGGTCAACAGTTTACACAGGTTTCCTTTGTAAATTCTATCAATACCATTAAAGGTGGTACTCATGTAAATGTAGTCTCAGATCAAGTCGTACGTTATATAAGTGAAAGGTTAAAAAAGAAACATTCCGATCTTGATGTAAGACCAATGAATATTAAAAACCATTTATCTCTGTTTGTCAGTTGTCTTATTGATAATCCAAGTTTTGATAGTCAGACTAAAGAAACTCTAACAACTAAACCTCAGTTATTTGGGTCCACTCCTGAGATTCCTGAACAAGTTTTATCACAATTTGTAAAGCAATCAAAAATCATTGAAAAGATTGCTGGTTGGATACTAATGAAACAAAAGGCTGAACTAGTTCAACAGACTTCATCAAGACAATCAAAAAACACATTGATAAAGAGTATATTGAAATTGGATGACGCCAATTGGGCAGGTGGGCCAAAGAGTAAAGAGTGTACTTTGATTCTTACTGAAGGTGATTCTGCAAAGTCTCTAGCTCTTTCAGGTCTTTCAGTGTTGGGTAGAAACAAATATGGTGTATTCCCACTTCGTGGTAAACTTTTAAATGTACGTGAGGCCTCTCCAAAATCTCTTCTAAATAATGAGGAAATCAATCACCTCACTACCATTCTAGGTCTATCTCATAAAAAGGATTATAAAGATGCTGAATCTTTATCAGAGTTGCGGTATGGAAAGGTTATGATTATGACAGATCAAGATCATGATGGATCACATATTAAAGGTTTAATAATCAATTTCCTTCACTATTTTTGGCCTGAACTATTAAAGAAAGATTTTATAGAGGAGTTTGTTACACCCCTTATTAAAGTCTCTTCAGGAGGTAAAGAAAAGAAATCATTCTTTACAATGAATGATTATTTGGATTGGAAGAAATCATTAACTTCCTCTCAATCACAAAAATCCTATCAAACAAAATACTATAAGGGGTTGGGTACAAGTACGAGCGCAGAGGCAAAAGAATATTTCTCCAATTTGAATAAACATGTTATTGCATTTCAATGGAAAGGAGAGAATATTGATCAGTTGATGGATACTGCTTTTAGTAAGGGTTCAATTCAAAAGCGACAACAGTGGATAAAAGAAGCAGATTTAACACAGTCTATTGATCATACCAAACAAATGATAACCTATGATGAATTTATAAATAAGGAGTTGGTACATTATTCATGGGCTGCTAATATTCGATCTATACCTTCGATTGTAGATGGTTTGAAACCTGGTCAGAGAAAGATACTATATGCATGCTTTAAAAGACGTTTACATCAAGAGGTTAAAGTTGCACAACTGTCAGGTTATGTTGCAGAACACACTGCCTATCATCATGGTGAGCAATCATTAAATTCAACGATTGTAAAGATGGCTCATTCGTTTGTTGGAAGCAATAATATACCTCTACTCTATCAAGGTGGTCAATTTGGTACTAGATTATTAGGTGGTGAGGATTCAGCTAGTGCAAGATATATATTTACAAAATTGGAACCACTATCCAGACAGATTTTCAATGAATTGGATGATCCTCTACTCAACTATCTTCAAGAGGAAGGTGAATCTATTCAACCTGATTACTATGTACCTATTATACCAATGGTATTGGTTAATGGTGCAGAAGGTATTGGTGTAGGTATGGCTACTTCAGTACCATTATACTCACCTGTAGATCTCATTGACCAGCTATTGTGTAAATTAAATAACCAACCACCTCTAAAGAAACTGATTCCATGGTATAAAGGGTTCAAAGGTACCATTGTAAAACAACCTGATCGTGATACCTATAAAACCAGTGGATGTATTCAGTTTTCAGATGATAATAAGTCATTGATAATCTCAGAGTTACCTATTGGACGTTGGATATCTGATTATAAAGAGACATTACATGATCTTATGGATAGAGATCTAATTAAATCATTCCAAGAATCCAATAGTGAAAATACTGTACATTTCACTATAAGTCTATCAATGGAACAATTAGAAGAAATGCAAGATCTAACACCAAATGAACTACTAAATCTCTTTAAACTCACTACACTAATTCACCCAAATCTTACATTATTTGATGAAAATGGTAACTCTATAAGATATCAATCTGTTGAAGATATTATTGACCATTTCTATAGTATTCGTTTAGAATTCTATCAAAAGAGAAAATCACACACTGTTCAGACATTGAATGTACAAATTGAAAAACTTGAAAAAACCATTCAATTCCTACAAATCATTTCTAGTGGTAAACTTAAACTTCATGGTAGAACCAAACAAGATCTCATTAGGGATCTAGAGGAGAATCATCAGTTCACGACCAACGATCAAACCATGTCATATTTATTCTCTCTACCAATTCTTGATATAACTATTGAGAAAATTGAAAATCTTCAATCCCAGCTAACAAAGAAACATTCAGAGTATAATTATATAAGTCAAGCTGCTATAGAAGATCTTTGGAAATCTGATCTTGATCAATTACGTTCTACTCTATTGACTATTGACGACGGTTATTCAAGGGAGAGAAAATCAAATCGTACAAAATCAGGTCAATCCGAATCAACATCAAACATCACCAAATCAAAAAAAAAATTATCATCAAAAAATAAAAAATAATATCCCTTTCACCACTTCAAACTCCGATGATTTTTAATAGGGGGTCATTTTGAAACAATTTTAGATATTTTTAGAAATAAATGTTGTAATATTTTTGCAATTTTATTATAATTTTTTGCAAATTGTAAAAACTTCAACAAATTATATTAAATTTTTAATTTATTTTTTTTTTCTTACTCTGTCAATTATCTATCTATCCACTCATAGTTGTTTTAATTTTTTTTTTTTTTTAATTTTAATAATATTAATACACCCACATTCAACTTTATTTTTTTTCACTTAGAGATTATTTTAAAATATATATAATATTCAATTAAAGAAATGTCAGCAACTACTGAATCACAAAATATTCCTCATGAACAACCATGGTTGAATAGATATGATACCATTCAAAAAATCAGTAACTATCAAACAGTTACCAATGCTGTAGAGTATGGAAAAGGTTGGTATAATTATGCCAAAGAAAAGAGTACTCTTTTAAAAGTTTGTATTTCACTCATTGCTTTAGAATAAAAATGTAGAATTAACCTGATATTAATTCTTTTACTATATTAAAGAATGGTTTGGAAATGACAGAACATACTGTTGAAATGTTTGTAAAACCACTTCAAAATGGTCTTGAAAAAATGGACAGTGTTATTATTCCTTTGGATAAAATGACAAGTTCAACCATTGAAAAGATTGAAACCTCTGCATCTACTGCTAATGATAAAATTTTTGTCTCTGCTACTGATCTTTTATTAAATGTTGATTCAAAGTTAAGTTCAATTGTAAATTATGGTTCAAAAAAGGTAAAAACAATAGTTTAATATATGTTATTTATATATATATTAATACTTTATTATTATTAAATTAGATTGAAGGTACAGTTTTAAATGATTATGTAAATTCATCAGGACAGATTATAAATATTGTTGTTGATAATATTTTACCACCACCAGAAGGTGAAGATCTTGAACATATGAATGAGGATGAACTTTTTGAAATGGAAAAGAGAGCTAAATTCCTTTTAAAACTCAGAAAGAGAACCAATCTTTCCTCTATTAAATCAGCACCAGGTAACTCCATCAACTCTCTTATCAAATTGACTAAGAACATTGGTAATAATGAAATTAAACATTTCACTCAAACCATAGATTCTCTTAAAACAACCTCCGCTAGAGTTCAACAATTGACATTTAACAAAACCAATGTTCTCACCAAGGTCTTTGTTGATGGTGTCTATGAGAAATTGGATTCAATAGTTGCAGCTAGTGGTGCTGTTCTCTTATGGGTCAAGAAAATTGATCCAACTGAAGCTATTGTTTCTATTCAGGAATTGAGAAAAATGATTATTGAATCCAAAGAGAGAGTAATGGAAACTGTTGAAACTAGTCAAAAGTTGAATCAACTTAAAAATGATTGCGCTAGAATCATGGAGAGAACCTCTGAAATTGTTAATCAACAAATTGATTCTACTATGGATAAATTGAAAAAATCTGAGTATGTCTTATTTAGAAACAGTGCAGAGATTATCAGCGACCTCTCTGATAAATTATTTACCCTCATCTCCAATTTATCAATCTATGGTAATCAAATGATTAGTAACAAGAGTTACTCTGATAAAACCTCTACTACCAATGATCAATCCTCTTCCTCTTCTTCCAATACCACTAATTAGTTTACTATTTATATAACTACATTTTATATATATTTCACATTACTTGTATAGATTTTCTACATTTACCATTCAAATTTTATTATCAATTTTCAACAACCAAACAAATCCCAAAAACAAATATTTCAAATAAACATAAATATTTGAAATTATAACAATATATATAGAATTGATTTCATTTACTAGTATTATTATTAGTTCCAAAATCTATTTCTAATGGTTTATATACATAGGGTATTCCTAATTTTTCACATTCAATCTTTCTTTTTTCTTCTTGAGTATTATGCTCATCTTCTAATTCCATAAGAGCATCTGTAGTATTATTACTTGTTAATATAAAATGATTTGATAAAATTTCAAGTCTATTCATTTTGAATGTTGAATCTTAAAATGAAAAAAAAAAAATTTTCAAAAATTTAAATATCTCGAGACGAAATTGATGAAATTTTATAATCCCATTATTACTATAATTATAATTTTTATTTTAGTTAGAATTTATAAAACATGTCCATCATATCCGACAGTTGCTCCTTTGGATCACAGAAATCCTTTACTACAAAAAGCCTATCATGAAATTGATGAATTGATAACCAATAAAATGGTTCAATTTCAAATACCTAGCTTTATGGCAGTTATTGTATATAATAACGAAATTGTTTGGTCAAAATCATATGGTAAAGTTAATCCTTTAAATTCTACTTCTCCAGATCTTTCAATTGAAAATCAGTATGTATCTTATATATTTGAGATGTAGTTTTTAATAAATACTCATATTGTATAAATTTATAGTATTAGGATAGGTAGTATTACAAAAGTATTTACAGATATGATGATGTATCAATTGAGAGATGAAGGTTTAATTGAATCTCTAGATGATGAATTTATAAAATATTTTCCAGAGTTTCAAATTAAAAATATATATAATACCAATAGAACTATTACACTTAGACAATTGGCATCACATCAAAGTGGTCTACCAAGAGAGTTACCATGTCAAAAGGATCAATATGCAACAGTGAATTGTACTGTAGATGCAGTTTTTCAAAAACTTGCAAATCAGTATTTATTACTACCACAATACTCAACCACACATTACTCAAATTTAGGTGTATCTCTATTAGGAAGAGCACTATCCAAAGCCTCTGGTATAGAATATGAAGATTACATTCAACAGTATATATTAGAGCCATTGGGAATGTATAATACAACATTTAACTACACTAATATTCGTGATAGTCTTGCTGTTGGATTACAAACTAACTCTGATGGTGACTATTACCAACCACCTATATACCCACTAGGATGGGGTACACCTGCTGGTGGTTTATTCTCCAATGGTATTGATATGTCAAAACTAATGATATATCTCCTAAATGATAATATCTTACCAGACACTTCCAATAATATACCGAATATATTAGACCCATCAACATTAAATGAAGCATTTATGCCTGTGAATTTGGTTAATGGTGGAAGTTCTTCCTATGGTACTCCATTTGAAATGTATTATAACGATGATAATCAAGTTTGGATGAGAGATAAAATGGGTATTGAATTAGGATACATTTCCAATATGGCATTAGTTAGAGAATATAAATTGGGTGTATATTTTGCATCCATGTTTGGTATAACAAGTACTGATCTATTCACTGGTGAGGCAATGAATATTCTATTACCAGTCTACCAATTCCTACTACTCAGTAAAAGCAAACCACTAGAAATCTACACTATTAAGAATAGTCAGATATTTGTAGGTACTTATTCCTATAAAGGTACCATAGTAGAAATTAAAGAAGCTTATGAAAACCCAAATGAACTCATTATAAATAGTGGTAGTACAACATATAATCTCCTACCATTTGACAATGTATCATCAGAACCACTAATTCTCAGAATTGAATTATCATTCCCAAATAACTATTGGAATAATTGTAAAAATGTAGTTGATGGAAAAAACTTTGAATTTATCTATTGTACGCTTAATGACAATAATAATAGTGGCAGTAATAGTAATAGTAGTGATAATAATCAGTGTTCACAAATTAATTATTTAGGTCAAGATTTATATCGTCAATAAAATCATCAAGATAGTGTACTTTAGTAGATAGTGTAGATCCATAAAATCTCTTTGTCTTTATGAAAAATGATTTTTACAGTTTTAGGTTAATAATATCTGTGTGATGTGCATATCTAATACATATTTTAGTTTAAATAACTACTTTAAAACCCTAAGTGTTCTATTTTGTTTTCAAAAATCTTATTCATTTATTTTGTTTGAAGTGGTACTAGTACTTGAATGAATCAAGATATTTAAATATTTGAAATTGTTATGATTTTTTTTTCAATCGACATTACATTGTGTTATGGTTATGGGTTGTATAATTGTTTTGTGCTATGGTTGATAATGGGTGTAGTATCCAAAATATCTCTTTTGTATTTTGAATATTTAAAAAAAATAGAAAGTGATTGTAAGGGGTGGTGAAGATATTTTAAAAAGTGTGTTGTGTGGACTATTATTATATATTATTATGTTGATATTATTATTATTATTAGATTTACTATTCTGTTTAATCAGCTTCTGATGCCAATGGTAAAGGTTCTGGGGTAATACTTGGATACATTTGTGACATATAACAAACAATCCATCTAAATTATCAATAATTAATATCTTCCTATTCGATATTTTCCTACTATTTTTTTCAAACTATTGAGTTTTTTAAAACTCAGAGTTTAGTATACATACAACATCCATAAACAAACAAAAGCTGTGAATATACAAATACGACCTAAAGCTTTATCTTGAATAATTGGTGGATAAATTGATAAAATTATACCTAAACCTAAATAAATAGCAGTAACTACACCTATAGTTTCACCGTTTTGCATTCTAAATGTATAATCTCAATTAATATCCCAATTCTTCTCTACTTCCTACACTTGCAATCTCAAAATTGTTATAACCAAAAAATGAAATCCAATTCCCATCCAAATGATTCCATTTTTTGTAACACCATAACAATTGCAATCAATCTAAGGTATCTTCACACTTAAACATACCTTTAATTTAAAATATATATAATAAATAAAAAAATAGTCTTTCTTTAGAAAATGAAATTTTTTTTTAAATAAATAAAAATATTTTTTACACAGACTGAGAAAAAACAAAATCCTGGTTAGAAAAAATCGTCAATCAACTTTGTATTTTTTTTTATTTTTTAATTTTTTTTTTTTAAATTATTTCATAACTAATTTTAAACTCTCTAAATATTATCTCTATCAGTTATTTATGAACTTTTGATAGAGTTTTAGATTATTTTCAGAGCATTCATTCATCGATATTTATTATTCACTTTTTGAATAGGAAACTCTCCCCAAAAAAAAATCTTTCAAAAAAAAAATCCAAAACACTCTATATACATACATACATTATAATAAGTTTATTTAAATATGGCAAAAAAGAAGAGTAGTACACCAGAGATTTGTTTACCAGGTGGTATGTGTTACCGTTTCCCTGGACCATGTTGTTCAATTTGTTGCATGGTTTTCTCTTTATTTGGTGTTGTTGGACTTGTAAGTACAAACTATTGAAGGAATTTTGAATTTCCTTCAAATTAGTGCATTTTAAGAGTGAAATAGAGAATTGAATGATATATCACTTCTAGTATTTCACTTTTTAGCTCCTATTGTAGTTTATGATATTAATTATTGGGATAATGTGTATATATAGTTAATTATTAGTGGATTATTAAAGGATGGTTATAAAAAAGCAGAAGGTGAAGCACAATGGACTGCTTCAACTGAAGCTGAAGCTGTTAAAACCAGTTATATTGCAGTTGCTATTTATGGTGGATTTATAGGTGCATGTTTAATTGCTTTCTTATGGAGAAAATTCACTGAACCAAAGAATATCGAAATAGATGATGAATAAACGAAATAATAATTAATAATAATAATAGTAAACACCTCAAATGATACACAATTTTAACTGTTAATAATATCAAAAAAAAAAAGAAAAAAACAAAACCAAACTCTCACACACCAATCAAACAATTATATAAATAAATTTAGTAAAGTTATATAATAGTAGTAATATATATAAATTAATAAAACTATATATATTTTTCCAAAATTCCAAATGATGATCAACTTTTGGATATTTTTATCTCTTTAGTTTTTCTAAAAAAATAGATTATTCAAATAAGGATCCATCTGAAAAATTAGGTTACGTTTACTTTCACTTGATCAATAAAGTTTATATTAGAGACCCTACACCAACAATCTTTGAAAACACAAAAGATCTTCTGATAACAATGAAAAATTATTTTTTTTTTTTTTTTTTATCATTTTTTTTTTCTAACTGAAAATATCTTTTAGATATATTATAATACCTCAAATCTACCCATTTACGAAAAATTTTTTAAATTGATTTGTATTTTTTTCTAAAATTCTCGAATTAAGTAATCCTACGCATTGATATAGAGTATAGTAGTCAGCAATCAAATTGATATACAAGAATTGTAAAAAAACAAAAAAAACAAAAAATAGTTGTGTAAATCCAACTGTCAACAAAAAGAACTGGATTTAATTAACCAGATATTCAAAAAGAAAAAGACCAAACCTAACGGTGGCAGTGGATCTAATTCAAATCCAAATTCACCAAGAGGAGGAAGTGACAGTGAGAGTGATAGTGAACATCATTCACCATCAATAGCAGGTTTAACATCAACTCAAGATAGCAATACAACAACAACATCAACAATGGTTAATTGTAATGAAGAAAAAGATCTCAGTAAAATTCTATTGGGAGAGATTCAACATCTAGAAAGACTTTTACAAGATTTGATTATTCAAAGAAATACCAATACTCGTAGACAAATTGTTGCTAATGAAGACAGAGAGTTCCTGTTGAGAGAAGGTGAAAATGCAGATTTAGAAACTGAATGGAAGAGAGAAGAGGAATTACTAAAATCCATTATTGAGAGTAAGAAAAAAGAGTTTAGAAGTCACATTGCAGAGACTGATAAGAATCAAAAAATTAAAAAACAATCTGCATTCTTAAAATCTGGTTCTGCTCTATTAAATATCTTTCAATCTGTAGATGAAGAAAAATTTTGTGCTGCATTACCTTTGATTAATATTGTATATGATAATCAACCAATTTTAGTAAATAATAATAATATTATTCATGATAATAATAATAATCATGAAAATAATAATGTAAATAGTGAACAACAAGATAGTAATATTAGTAATAATAATAATAAAGAAAAAGAAAAAGAAATTAATGGTAATTATAGTAGTAAAGAGAATGGTAATAATGAAAATGGTAATATAAATGTACATAAAATGGACGATAAAATCATAACTATAGAAGGACCAAATAGGGAATTAGCAGAGGATCAACAATCTTATAAGGATTCAGTGTATTGTAAAAGTGGATCTTCATATCCTAAACATAAAGTATCTGGAAAGAGACAAGGTGATCCAATATGTGATCGATTCAAGGTTTCAATCTACAGGGATAGAGTATTGGTTGTATTGGCAGACGGTTGTAATTGGGGTCGTTTACCATTTGAAGCTGCCAACAAGGCTACTGATGCATTTTTACAGTTCCTAGAGGATAATCATCATGAGATTAATACCATTAGGAAAGCAGGTAGTTATTTACTCTCGGCAATGACATCAGCTCACAAGGGTATTATTGCTGGTAAACAAGAGGTTTGGGAAGCCGGTACCACTACCCTCATTGGTGGTATGTTAGTGAGAATTGACAATACCAAAAGAGTCTCTACTATTGTTCATATGGATGTTCAATACACTCACTGTTTTGTAGGTGTAACTTTGGGTGACTGTAAATCATTCCATTACTCCAAAAAGAATAATCTCTTTACCGACATTACCAAAGGTAATAGATCCAATGTCACAGATGCCAGAGACCCAGGTGGAAGACTAGGACCATACATTGGACATGGTGAAGCTGATCTTCGTAATCTCTCAGTCTTTTATAAACTCTGTGATGAAGATGACCTCATCTTACTTCTCAGTGATGGTGTACATGATAACCTTGACCCACAACAACTTGGTATCTCCCCTAGAGACCTAGGATTACAGGTTGATACATGGGATGAAGCAGGATCACAATTCCCTATAGAGACTGACAACACTAAAAATGACTTCCGTCGAAAATGGTTAAGTGACCACTTTGAAACTAGTGACAAACTAGAACCCTCTTACATTACCAATCATCTATTAAAACATTGTATGGATACCACTCAATCTTCACGTGATTTCATGGAAACAAATACTTCCAAATTACCTTCGGACTATAAATTATATCCTGGAAAAATGGATCATAATACTTGCGTTTGTCTTAAAGTTGGTTCCTACCAACCATAATCATCTCTTTCTTTCCCTCATACTATATTTCTATCAAAAAAAGACTATCTTTTTAATAGTCTTTCATTTAAATTGAACACAACAAGCAAAAAAAAAAACCAATCGAACTATTAATCGCACAATTACAAGAATCACAACAAATAATTATTATTTTAAAAACAAGCAAACAAAATATTAACTTAAAGGAACTCTTAAGTTGTACCCAAAGAGTAACCCGATTAAAATAATTCAAAATAAGAAATAAAAAAAAAATATAATTTAATTTTAATTTATCTTTTTGATTTTTATAAAAATTTTTGTGTATTTTTTTATAAATAACTGTATGTGACGATTCTCTTTATAACTTGTTTTAGTTAGAGAGAAATATACAAAAATATGAATTTAGATAACCAAGTCTATAATAGTAGCAACAATGATAAACAGGAAATAAATGAAAGTCAATTTAGTATTGATTCAGTACAAAATATTCTAAGGTCATTTTATTTTCCTAGTCATGGTGATTATTCTCAAATAGTTACTAATCAGGAGTGGTTAGTATTATTTCAAGAGTCATTATCAGCTTGGGAAATAGCACCTATTTTATTACATTCAAATGTATTGTATAAAAAACCAAAAGTTTATGATTTGTAGTTTATGTTTAGATAGATGTTTTCGTTTGTTTTTATGAGTCTATAGAAAAAGTATAGAGGAACATGTTTGTTGACATATTAATATCAAATGTCATTCTTTTTATTATATAATATTGTAAATTAGATTAAAGAGATTCAATATTTTGGAGCAAGTACTATAGAAACCAAAGTTAAATCTAGTTGGTTATCTCTTAGTGATCAATCAAAATCATCTCTATTAGAAAAGTTATTAGTTTATCTTAGAAATTGTACAATTTTAAATGGAAATATCCCACAGCATGTTAATGGGAATCTATCACCAACTACACCTTCTTCACCAACTCCAACCCATAATGGACATCATCAAACATCACCTGCAACATCCCCAAATTTAAAATTAAATAATAATAATAATAATGATAATAGTAGTCATAATAGTAGTAACGGAAATGGAAATACAATAACTACATCAAATATAGTAATAACAAGATTATGTTTAGCTGTTTCAGTGATTGCATGTCATTCTACTTTGGATCTTTGGAAGAATCCAATTAAAGATATAATATCATTTGCCTTTCCAGATATTGAAAACTTAGATGTATTCTGTCCGAATCAATTAAATCTCATTTTGGAACTTTTAACTATTCTACCTGAAGAACTATTAAACTCAGACTACATCACTCAAGAAAAGAGGAATAAAATTGGTATAGAATTTTTTAAATATGGTTCAAAAATCATACAACTACTATCTAAAGTCATGACACTACCAATTAGTCCACAAACTATTACCTATATGAAATTATCATTTAAATGTTTTAAAAGTTGGGTTTTATTTGATATACCTCCAAAGTATGTTTATATATATAGATACATCACAATCATAATAGAGAAAAACAAAGTATTAATACTAATAATAATGAAAATAGGGAATATTTAGTTGATAATCAATTAATACATCATTGTTTTGAACAGGTTTCAAAGAATCCAATATTGGTAGAGGAGTTTATTATATTGTTAGATGAAATATTTTCATTTATGGGTGGAAAGATATTTAAACAATTTCCATTATCATTCCATCCTATTGTTAATAGGATTACAGAGATATTCAGTAGATTTTATGTATTGGCATTAGGTGAACAAAATGAAATGATATGTCACAGTATATACTTTTTGTTCTGTCACATTGCTGATAATCACACTAAACTTTTACTTAATAGTCCCAGCGCAGATAGACTATTTCAAGCTATATTAGAAATGTCTAAAACTATAGATTTGGAATCATGTGATTTACTGTCACCTATTATATCAAATATTCATAATCTAGCAGAAAACAAAGTTGATGTTTCCAAATGGAATGGTCTTCTATTGGAGTTTATAGAGGTTCTAAGATTTAAATGCCAATATCCATCATCAGGTGCAACACTATCAAAAGAGGATCAAGAGAGATTTAATAATTTTAGGGTGATTGCTTGTGATAGTCTTTTAGAGATATTCACAACTATAGAGAAATCAACTCTGGAACATCTACTCAACAAATTATTGTATGATATTACAGCCTATCCAAAATCTACTTGGCAATCTATAGAGTCTACAATCTATCTATTAGGTTGTCTATCCGAAGGTCTAACTGATGATGCATCATTTATACCACACCTTTTCCTATTACTATCAAAGTTACCAATTCAATCCACTCCACTCATTAAATCAACCATTGTCCTAGCAGGTAAATATGCAAGCCTTTTGGACAAATCTAATCAATTTCTAGAGAAAATTATATCAGATTTCATCCCAGCATTCTCCAATCCAGAACTCAAATCGGTAGCCTCTGAATCCTTTCTATCCATTACAAAAAATGAAAGGTGTTCCATTCTACTCTCTAGCAATATTCAAACTTTAATACATCTATGTACCCCATATTTATATAAAAATGTATGTATCTAATATTGTAAAAAGAAAAAAAAAGAAGTATATTAACATGAAAATAAATAAATAGGATACGAATCATATTTATGAAGAATCAAATATTAAAATATTGGAATCACTTTTAAATATAATATCAGTAATGACAAGAAATGATATTTTAAATTATACACTGCCTTTAGTTAAACCATATATACACATAGTTGAAGAGTTTTCTAAATTGACTAGGAACTATCAAGCGAATGATAAACGATTATTTATGGCAGTAATGAAAATTATAACTAAATTCTGTAAAATATTGGAGACTCCTGAGGAAACAGTATCTACTGGTAGTCCCCCTTCTTCACAACAACCAACCGACCAAAACACACACGAAGTTCACCCATTAATACCAATAATTCAACACTTGTTACCTATATTTGCACAATTGATTACCAATAGTAACTTGACAATTGATGCTGAAATTTTAGAGTGTTTAGGACAACTTTATAAACGATCATTGTTGTCTTGTGGTACTAGAGATGCACCATTAATAGCACCAGAGATTAATAGTCAACTCACAAAGATTTTCTTATCTAAACCTGTGGCACCACTATTAAATACTCTTTCTATAATGGTTAGTGTCTTACCTCATGATCAGTATACAGAACATCTTCAACAGTCTGTTAGTCTACTGACACCAGTTGTCATTGACATTTGGAAAAAGAATGCAAATGTACATCTACTAAAATCACATCGATCGGCTTTTATTCACCAGGACCTTAAGCAACCAATGAACTATAATATCTCTATCTATCCTGATATCTCTAAAGAGTATTTTGGATTAATTCAACAGTTTTTCAAATACAATATCCTATCACTGCCATTGTGGATTCTAAAACCACTCTTTCAGATTCCCCTTGAGAATATCCTAAATATTCATGATAAAACCACTGCTAGATGTTGTTTTCAGTTCCTTAGTAGCCTCATTCAAAAGAGTGTAGAGAAAAAAGAGGTTCCACATTGGAAACCTGCACTAGTTGAAATTGAACAACTTTTACAACAACACATTGACTACCTAATTAAACAATTGCTAATGTCTATTGGTGGCGGTTCTGAACGTTCTATTCTCCCTCTTGTTGCAGAGGTATTCTCTTCTCTGATTACTTTTTACCCTACTGCATTTAGAAATATTGCACTTTCTCAATTTTCAATCGAAGGTTTTCCAAGTTCTAAAATTACCTTTCAACAAAAAGAGAAATTCCTAAATATCATCATGAGGAACAAATCTAGAGAACAGATAAGGGCAATAGAAGATTTTTATTTAATTTCTACTGGAATTAGTAATAATAAAGTCTTTACTTAGAGTTCTCTACCCTTTAAAATTATTATTATTCTATTCTAATAAGAATTTACTCTTTTACTCTTATAATAGCTATACATATTCATGGTGAATATATCAGGTAATTGGGTATTATTCAACTAATATTGATTATTTATAAAATAACAATTTAAGTTTAATTTGATGTTGGTGGTTGTTGTGGTGGTACTGAACCTCTTCTAACTCTTTTTAATTTACTTAGATCCTTTTCGTCTTCAATTTTATTACCAAAATCATTGATATCTTTAAAATCATCATGACCCATTTTATAGATTGAATATGCATAGGTTGTAAATGCAAATAGTGTTATTCCTACTAGAATCTTAACATTTCCTGATAATCTTTGTCTATGATAAAGTGAGATCATTATTTGTTTACTCGAGTTTTCAGATTAATGATAAAAAAAAAAAAATTTTTTTTTTAATTTTATTGTGAATAACAATTACATCAAATAAATATGTGAATATATATAATATATACATAATATATATTTAGGATTCTTGTACACCAATAAACTTATGATTTTTAGATGGATTTAACCAATTAATTTTATCATTATCAATGTTTGATGGTGGTTTAGTATGAAAAGTAGCCAAATAGAGTACTTTTAGAGATTTCAATGGACTGTAAAGGAATACACATAGGAATAATTTAATATTTACCAAACATATCATAATGGACATTATTAATAGTATTGGACCTGGTGGAGTTACACCTAAAATTAAACCAAGTAATATATGCCAGAGAAATCTGAGTAACCTTTGGAGGTAGGTTTTCTTTTGAGGTTCTGGTACTATATGTGATATGGTTGGTTCCAAATGCATGATCGATTTTATAAAATTAGATGAACTTGTTATTACATCTAGAAATGAAATGGTAACTGATATAGTTGCCATTCTTCTGGCATGATCCCATTCTGAACTATAAATATACTGTTTGTTGATAAAGAATGTAAAAAAGGTACTGAGTGAACTCAGTAGAGATTTATACCATGACAATACTAAAATACTTCTAAATACAGCGTCTAGATACTTTTTCTCAAAAGTAATACGATCTAGGAATGCTCTTTGATCATTTATGGCTAAAAATAACATGGAACCATGACTAAAGTAGAGATGTAATACAGCACTCAGACATAGACCACTGAGTAATGTTGTCAATACCAGTGACATTACATTGAAGAGGACATGGGTATTATTTAGTGTAGGTCTCTCTTGAATCTTATAGAGATATCTTCCAATTTCCCAACCAGAGGTGCCATCCACTCTTGTAATGACACATAAAACAATGATATCAAACCACACAAACACAGCTTGTTTCATTAGCCATCTACCAATAGTTATTTCAAATGTTACCAATTCTTTTTCTTTTTTATATAAACATTTCAATCTATCTATTAAAAACTTTATAGTTGTCAATGTGAAATCAAATATTGTTGAGATCTTCATGATATCTATTTAATATAACTTTTTGATAATATATATTATATTTCTTTAATAAATAATCACGGTAACCCAAAGAGGGGAGGGTATAAATATTTATAAATAGATGCCCCATTTACTTGAAAATTCTAGCAACACTAAAGCGTGGGAATTTTAAAAAAAGAAATGATTGGTAGAGGGGTTGTATTTAGATAGTATTTTTATAATAGGTAAATTTGATTAGTTAATTAAAAGATCAATGAAATATTTGAATTAATTGTTTATTTTATATATTATTGTGATCAGGTATAGGAATGATCTTTGGTTGTTTCAGTTTATAAATTGTTTATTTTCAATGATTCTAGTGACAGTTAAATTATTGTTATATATAGAAGTATTGAAATTCAACAAATTTAAGTGTTGAAGAGTTCTTTAATCAAAAATTTATTTTATTTTTTAATTAAACATTAATCAAATGATCACTTTTTTACAAATCTTAAAAATAATTTTTTAAAAAATTTTTTTTTTTTAATTTTACCAATTTAAGATCTCAAGTAAAATTATCATGTATAATGATGAATGACATCAGAAGAAAACATAGAAGTACACATTCTTCTACACCTTTAAAATCAATAGATGTTGAAAATGTATGTGACTGTTAAATAATAAATGAAACATTAGATTTTTAACAATTTAAATGTTGATAGCTATTTGCATCTTTAAATGGTTTGATTACACCAAATAACAGTAATAATAGTGGAGTTAAATTTATAAATGATGGTAAAAAGATATTAGAAACACTAAGAGAGAAAATCAAAACTATGGATTCATTAGAGAAATTATATTGTATAACACAAGGTGCCATAACCATTCTCATTAGATGTCTATGTTTTTGTGGAAAAATGTCAATTAATAATGATATTATTATAGAGATTTGTACACATTTAATTGATAATTCACATGAATCTTCTAGACTATTTTGTAAACAGATTTTAGATCATATCTATCATGAAGTTGAATGTATAGGCATATCAGATGCCTTAACAAAGATTATTACTTCTCATCCTATAAGATCGGTATGTATATACCTACTAATATACCACATCTATTTTCTAACATTATAAATCATACATATAGATATTTGTAGAAGATCTCTGTATACCTAAACTTTTAGAGATTTATTATAAATGTTCAGAACAATTATCAAAATTCACATTTAAACCTTACAGTAATATCTATATAAACCCTTTAGTATCTAATGGGAATAACAGTAATAATAATAACAATAATAGTAATATTTCACATAATTTATATAATACAACTAATTTATCAAGTAATTGGGAGAATGGTACACCTCCACCATTACCTGGTGGTATTAGTTTAGATAATTTGTTAGTAGGAGTACCTTGTAGGAATAATAGAAGTAAAATTACATCTTTGAGAGAATCAACGTTAACTACATTTACTACAGATTCTTCAACAAGTCCTATAGAGACAAGTCCACCTTTAGTATCAAATAATGGTACTACACCTACAAACACAACATCTAGTAAAGTACCACCTATAATCAACCTATCAATGAGTTTAAATAATAATAATAATAATAGTCTATTGACACCACCTATAAATAGTTTATCGCTTCCTACAAGTCCTCCTATAAATCCTAGTAATCCTAATCAACAACCTAAACCATTTATACCAAAACTAGTACTTCCAATTCGAGTTGAAAACACTGCAAAAATGACTAGATCATCTAGAAGAAGAGATGATACTACATCTTCAACTAGATCTATGATAGGTGATACTAAAGTTGAGCCTACAACTGCAACTAAAGAACTCAGTGATTTAGCAACTAAACTTGGTGAGACTTATATGACAACAGATCTCACTGCATTGATTTCCTATAAACAATCTATAGACTCACATATATCTTCGTCTAGTATAAAGAGAAATTCCTATGCACCCAAGAAACTGACTTTAGATAACCACGAGATACTATCAGCATTACAGAGTAAAAAACAACAACAGCAAGATGACCAACAGTCGTATATTAACAACAATCTATATAAGGTTAGATGTAATATTCTAAGGACTATAATACTGTCAACTAGCTCGAATGTATGGTTACTTCAGTTTGGAAATAATCCTATAAATATGTTGTATATTGAATCTATTCTGATTCATAAAGGTGTTATTCCATCGGATAGAGAACATTTGAAATTGTTTTATCAGTTGGCTGGTAATTGGGCTGACTATGTAGAGTATATTCACAGAATACGATGGAAGGAGGTAACCAAGTACATGGAGTCAGAGAGGAAATCAACATTTAGAAAGAAATTAGATTTGTTTTTGTTTAGGATAAATCTATCGATAACAAACATGTTGGATACAAATCTATTGGATGATATGGAGTATCAGTTATGTGTGTTGGCTGAGTATATGGAACATTGTCCAACGAGAATACAGTCAAGTCAGGTAGTGGATGTTTGTATTGAGTCATTATTAAAGGTGAAACACTTGGTTTTCAAAGGAAAGATTACAAGTGAACGTATGAAAGATATACACATCATACACTATCTTTTATGTGTATTTGATGAGATTATAATTCAGAATATGCATCCACCTCTAAATGAACTTTTGTTAGCTATATTCATTGAACGTGATGACACATTTAATTTCATTAAACATTATACCACTCAGATACTGTCCAGTGAGAGTATTGAAAAGGAATTCAATAGATTCTATCCTAATAACCCTAAAAAACAATCTGATTTCAGATGTAGAGCTATTAAACATCATAGTGTCTGTGTAGACATGTTAAAAAGAAATTTTGATACCACTATTGACCCTAACCCTCTTAACCAATGGCAATCTCATAACTATCCACAATCTCAACAATCCAATAGATCAGATGCACCCGACTATGAACATGGTATTGATCTTTTAAAGAAAATGGAATACCTCCTACTACCAATTGGTGGTGTTATTCTACCATTTCTACAATCATCACCATTCTCCCAACATTTTGAAATCAAAAAAACAATGTTAGAGTTTCAATCCAAAGTCTTTATGTTTAAACGTAACCCCTTCACCAAAAAGAAACTCTATATTGATTCCTATATCAGTTATATATACATTAGTTTTATTAAACTATATAATAACTATACTATAGATCCTCAAAATCTAACCTATTGTAAATTATTTTTAGATGTATTATTAGCATTTTCTGTAAAGTAAGTAGAAATTCTAGATTTCAATTAATTTTCTAAAGAAACATAACTAATAATAATATTAAAGTAAAAATGATAAAATCTCAATGAAATTTTATCAATTAAGAACAATGGATTTCCTGGTGAGAGAAATTAATTTGGAATATGAAATTAAAACTAATAGGCAACAGTTTGCTAAACCATCACCATTACCATTTTTCAATAGTACTCCAAATGTATTATCACCAGTTATTCAACCAACTAATACTACAACAACTACACCAGTGATATCACCTGTTAATACCACTCCCGTTGGTATGAAACCAAAAATACCACCACTCTTAAAATTACCTTTGAAATTGGGAACTTCTACTACACCTGGCTCAACACCAATTACTACTACACCAATTATTACTCCAGTCTCTATTAATAATAATAATATGATTAATAGTGATACTACAAATAATAGTAGTAATACCAACACTAATACTACTACTACCACCACTACTACTACTCCAATTATTATTAAACCATTGAATTTACAATCATTAAATTCAGTAGAAACAACCCCATCTACAACAACTCCATCTACTGCTGCAGTTGTAAATAATAATAGTATTGATAGTACACCAAAATTAACATCTCAAACACAGATTAATACACCACCAATTAATATAAATAGTAATATTTCACCAACTGCGACAGCAACTACAACTACTCCTATTACAGCTGTTGGTGTACCAAAGCTACCGATTGGTAAAATTGCTATACCCAAACTAACTCTACCAGCAACTAAACCAATTATAAATAAGAGTGAAGAACTTGGTTCAAAAGTACCAACAAACTCTGGTGTGTTGACAGCTCTTGAACAAAAGATTGATCCTCAAGATCCTAAATTTCAATTGGTACTTGATAACCCACTTCAATCTCTAAAACCAATTCAAGAACAACAACAGCAACAACAACAACTTGATACTGATAAATCAGAACCAATTGATCTCCTAAGTGAAGGACAAAGATATCGTATAGAGAAAAACAATAGAAAACTCTACCATGACAAGGATCTTCATTTGACTATCATTCAATTAATATTCAGTTTACTACTGAACAGTAATCACACTCTTGAACATTTATACTCTGATCAGTTCCCTTTAGTTGCCAAGAAACTTAATGTACCATTTATTCTACATTTACACATTAGTTATCCTGAGAATGAGAAGATCATTCCAGAGCTGTGTAAGAAGACACATGAAATGGGTCCAAACTATTTCAGATTACTCAAGTTACTCTTTAATAGATTGTATCATAGTAATTTGTTTAAAGATCTAAAGAGAGTTGCAAAAGGTGCTTATGGTACTGTATATAAAGGTACACTTTCCAATGATGAAGGTTTAGAGATTGCTGCTAAACTAATGCCAGTACCGAAATCTATTCATGATAGATGTGTACTCTATGATATATTTACAGAGATTCTCATTATGGACACCTTCAAGAGTGATCCTAGAGGTTGTCATATGTTTGACTATGGTGTTGATGGTGAAAACTATTGGATTGTAATGAAATCCTATAAATGTTCACTTAAGGAATGGAGACTGAAACAAACATTACCATTTCTACAACAACTACCTCTCTACTTGAACGTATTTATGAATGTACTGCTAACTGTACAATTTCTAGCTGAACATAAGGTAAATCACTTTGATATCAAATGTGATAATTTCCTTGTGCATCCAGTGAAAAAGGGTACACTTGATGACGATTTTTGGAATCAACCTACACCAGATCCCAATTTCACTGTATGTCTAGCAGATTGGGGTGAAGCCAAAGTCTACACTGAAGATATCGAAGGTTATACAACTAGAAATAGAGGTACTGAATTTATAAAATCACCAGAGATGCTTACTATTGCTTATGCATCTCAAAAGACCAGGGAGAACTTTGATCGTAGAAAAAAGGTTGGATCTAATACAGCTAATGATGTATGGTCACTTGGATGTCTATTCTTTGAGCTACTCACTGGTGAATTCCTTTTCTATGAAGATGATTGGGTTAAATTCTTTATTCGTGTAACTCAACCTGGTCAAGAACTAATAACACCAGAGAGAAAAGCCAAGGTTGCTAATATACCTGCTATTATTGAATTTTTAGAATATGTTTTTGTACGTGATCCTTTTTATCGTCCAACACTTAGAGATCTTTTGACAAAATTCAATAGCATTAAACCAGTTATTTTGCAACAATTGGAACAATTACGAGAGAATGACAGTCAGTTGAATCCTATTCAACCAAAGATGTTCTATAATGTAGGTGGTGATGGTACTACCTATAAAGGTAAAGATAGAAATGATGGTCATTATACACCAGGTAGATTCTTTCCACATACATATAATCTATCAAACCCAATCGCTTCTAAATCATCTCAACCTATATCTAGACTTGGTGATAATAATCAAGATATTCCTATTCAATCTGAAGCTCATGAATTTCCAGAACATAGACATTATATGGATAATCCATCAAAGATTACATCCTATATGTATATCTCGTCTTTTCATCCATCAATGAACAAACAAATGCTCATTAATGAACTCCACATTACCCATATTATCAATTGCACAGGTTCACCAAATGCATATCCAGAGCATTTTGAGTATCTTCATTTACAACTACATGATAATCCCAGTCAAGATATTCTGCATTCGCTAACATTGGCTTTTGATTTCATTAGAGATGCTATAATGCACCATGGAAAGGTACTGATTTGTTCTGATAAAGGTGTTAGTAGAGCTGCTGCTTTGGCTATCGGTTACTTTATGGATAGT
Organism: Tieghemostelium lacteum; assembly: GCA_001606155.1. Classification (NCBI taxonomy): domain Eukaryota; phylum Evosea; class Eumycetozoa; order Dictyosteliales; family Raperosteliaceae; genus Tieghemostelium; species Tieghemostelium lacteum. The sequence goes on along the minus strand of LODT01000025.1, from coordinate 807,570 downwards.
AGATCTATCAGTTACTTTGAAGCTTTTATTCTTATTAGAGATAGACGTTATATCATCTCACCAAATCCAGGATTTGTAGAACAACTCTGTCGTTGGGGTAAACAAAGACGTACACAAAAAGGGCTTGCAGAATGGGGTGGTGGTGAAATCTATTCAAAAAATACAACACAGTTCCAATGTCTTTGTGGTGCTTGTATATTCACTTTACTCACTCCTTTTGATAACAGTAAATTCAGTAACCCCAAACTATGTAATTGTAAAACAACCACAATTGGCGATAGTGACTGTCCTAATCATTTCCAAGGTTGTTCAAATTTCTTAATGGAAATGAAGAAACTTCATAATTACAGTTCTAGTAAATATGTAATGTGGGGATACACCAATGTAACTAATGTAGTTGGTGACTACAATAGATCCTCAAAAGAAATTCCAAACAATAGTTCAAAGAAAGAATGGAATCTTTATAAATGTAAAACATGTCAATTCCTTACTCATGCCATCTCCATCAATATCAATCCAGGTACCAACGAAAAGCTAATGGCTATTGTAACCAATCTCAGAACATCTCCTTACCCAATGAAATAAAACAAACTGTAGATTTTAATAGTTATTATATTATATTTATTATTAATTGGTTTGAATAGATTCGTGAAGGAAATTGAAATCTTGATCATCCAAAACTGTATTTGGAGCCAAAATATTCTTAAAGTGTTGTGATTTTTCGAGGAGTGTATCACAAATGGTCGAGAAGACAATTTTAGTGTTAAGTTCTTGACTGCTAAGTGTAATCTGAGCAGAGGTACCATCTTCAGAAAGTTTGATATCTTGAGTAGTGCCAATGACCAAATCGATAAATGGTAAACATGGGAGTAATTTAGTTTCAGTAGATAGAGAATTTCTCAAATGCATAGCAAATTTCAGCTGTACAGAGGGATCTGGTAGATTGATGTTATCAATTTTCAAAGATTTCAACTTATACATATCCTTGAGTTGTTGTACAATATCTCTAATGGCAAGATTAGAATGAATGAATTCAGCCTTTTCTAGATTGATCAAATGGGTACCATGGATCTTTTCAAAACTGTCTTGGACACTGTTCAAGAATAAGAATAACTCTTGTTCTTTAAAGTTGTTTGGAATAAAACAGAAACCGTGATTATTATTATCAGTGGTAATGAATTGGTAACGATCAGAAATGATTAAATTGATATTGGTCCATTCAAAATCAGATAGTTTCTGTTCTACATATTCAAATTCCTGTTGATTCAATTGCAAACTGTCTTTCTCTTGAGACTCTTTCAAAACTTGTTCTATAATTTTAGCACTGTTATTTTCGGATTTTTCAGTACCTCTAGATAGGATATCCTCAACAGATTTCAGTCTGTTGACATCCAACTGAACGTTATTGGCTGTTGGTGCTTCTTTGGCAGTTGAGAATGGAAGATCAAATGTACTGCAAAATTGTGGTTGGACATTAGCTTGTAAATCTATATTGATGGCTACTTTGTTTGGTTTATAGAAAAGATCAATATCATCGTCTTCTACTTGTTGTTTTTGTTGAACTTTACTAGACTTGTTTTGTTGTGATTGTGATTGTTTTTGATTTACATCGGTTGACTTTCTATTATAAAATGGTACTTTAACTGGATTATTAATCAATTTGGAGAGTCTTGAAACAGCATCCATTGTATAGTTGAGGAATGGTGATGATTGAATTTGATTAAACTGGTTCTTGTCAACTAATTCCAATGGCTTAGATCTTTGATCTTCTTTCAAGTTGGTTAATTGATCAATTTTCTTAAGTGTGGCTTTAGATCTTTGGGCAATGTCCTCTCTGATTGGTACGACTCTGTCACTTTCAATATAAGAATCTTCCTTCTGAGAGATTAATTTAATTCTTTCTTCTGGAGTTGTTTGGATATTGTTCATTTTCCAATCACCAAACTCATTCTGATCAAATTTGGTTTTTGGAAGCTCTCTCCAGAGATCAGCCTTGACTTGGTCGAGGAATTGTAGTAATGGTAATTTCAATTCACCGTATTCACCCATGGCGGTATTGAAAAGTTCTCTGACACGATCCATAGAACGTTGATTGAGTGAAAATAGATTTTCAACAACAACAGTGCTGCTACCAAGAGCCAATTCCAAATTTACAGTGGCATCTTCAAGAATCTGTCTGTTATTAGTGGCAATATCAATGAGTTCACTAAACTGCTTAGTAGTCTGTGGAATGACTTGATTCTTGATGTAGTCATAGGATTCCTCTGGTTTAAAGTCACGTGGTAACACAACAAAACCTTGTGGATTCAATGCAGATCTTAATTTTTCAACATTCTCTTGGTTGGTAATTACAATTGGTAAATTTATCCAATGTTTATATTCCAAAGCCATGAGATTATTTTTAATGTGAATTAATTGTTCCTCTGCAATATCTCTGTGTCCTAGTGAACGTAGTACATCAACATCGCCTTTAATATTCTCTCCAAAGTAAAAGAATACTCTTTGATCAGAGAATGAATCCATCAATGCCTGATGTTCTGGTGTGAACTCAGAACGAAGTCTTGCCCCAGTTACTGGGTACTTCTCCAAAAATGATTCAAATTGTTTCTTCAATGATAAATTGTTTCTATCCTCTACAAAATATTCTTCCCATGGATCATCATAAACCTCCGATGTTGAACTCTCTGGAATATTAACTGAATCCTTATCACTCTTTGGAATAGTAATACCTGATTTTTGGAATAAATCAAAAACTTGTCTATAAACTGCAAATCTTTACATTTAAAAAATATTATTTTTAGGGTTAGTTTCTCAAATTTTTGTATAATAAATAAAATATATAATAGGTACCTTAATTCAGTTGTATAGGTAATTAATTGAGTTCTTGAAGATAAGATTTCTTTTGGTGGTTCAGAAAAATTGAAATCTTGAGTTACAAAATTAACAGCACCATCTTCTTCAACTTGAGCATAGAAGGAGAGTGAGAATTGATTTGGAATCTTATCTAATTTAGTCTGATCAGTAACATCTTCAGAGCACTTTATGTACTCTTCAAGAGATCTCAAAAGATTATTCAATTGAGTGAGAGACTGTTGATTTTGAACTCTCTGATCTACATTATTAAAGAACAAATCTGGATGTACTTTAATAAAAAACTGATTTAAATGTGCTCTTAGAGATTTCTCTGCTTGTTTAGCTGTATGGAAATAAGGTAACTGTTGTTCATTTACCTCTTTTTTCTTTGCTTCCATTTCCAATCTTGCCTTCTTTTCAGTTTCCAAAGAATCTAAAAATTCGCTTTCCAAAGGATAATTTTCAGCAAGATACTCTAATTCCTCTTTAGAATAATTGGCTTTTGAAATTGTTTCATGATTTTCACTTAACTCCTCTTTTGCAAAATCAATCTTCTCTTCTTGATCAACATCCACTTCATTGTCTTCACCAAAATTGTCAACTGTCTCCAATTCACTCTGTTCCTCTCTCTCTAGGTACATGTCAATATGTTTCTTTAGTAGGTTATATACCTCTGGATCATTCTTTTTCAAATATTGCATCTCGCCATGTTTAATGGTAGCTGGATTGAAACCCATACCAGTTAAGGTATCCAATTCCTTTGTGACATCTGAGATAAAAGGTTTTGGATTCTTTTCTCTAGTGTACTTCATAAACTCTTTAATCTCCTCAATACTTAATGGTTTCTTGGTGTCTTTAATAAATTTTGCATTGGTAGTATTCTTTGTCTTTTGTGTGCTGTAATATCTTGTCATATAACTACTGATACTACTATTACTACTGCTATTATTGAATAAATATAATTTACTTTTTTCTGTTGTTGATGATGTTGTTGTTGTTGAAGTACTATTTATCCAATTACTTTTCATTGCAGTGATAGTTGATTGTTTCATATTACTACCACTCATATTTAAACCTCTGATAGCAGGTCCATTTTGAATGGTAGTTTTGGAATTATTTACTACAACTCTGAGTATTAGTTGATTCATTTCTTTCCAAATTCCAAATGAATCAAATAGAAAAACTGATCAAAGTATAGAGATCAAGAAATGAAAAAAATGAAAAATAGAAAAAAAAAAAAAACGAAGAGACAAAAAAAAAAAAATACTAGTTTTGATGATCATTTAAATTTAGATTGGTGTTACACTCACATGATAAGACATGATTTGGATTTTGAAAATTCTTGACCTTTAGATTCCAAGGTCTTACAAATTTTCTTTATCTCCTTATCATCAAATTTATTTGAATATTCAATTACAGAGAGTAGCGAATAGATTTGTTTGAATTTTTCTAAATCTTGGATATTGGGTGTATTTGTATTTTGATCTTTTTGTAGTATTGCTGCAATGATTGGTTTTAAAGGATCACGTTTTCTAATTTCTGTCAGATAACTATTGAAATTACTGTAGGATTCTTTGTTGGTTTGAGTGAGACATATAATAAACAAATCACTTTGTTGGAAGTCTCTGATGGAGATTGGTTTTCTTTCAACCAATTGTAAATTTGATTTAAATGATTTACCTATATAATTGATACCATTGACAAATGTTGTTTTTCCCAATGCACCATCACCAACAACCATAGCTTGGAAATTCTTTTTCTCACCTGCTGGGGTTTGTGGAGTTCCATCTAGTGTCTCAAATTCAAATAATCCAGAACTTGGTGAGACTGTAGTGCCAATGGCAGAACTACTGATACTACTGGTTGATGCTTCTTTTTCAGCTGAAGCTGCTTTCTTTCCACGAGTAATTGCAGTTTCGAAATAACCTATATTCTCATTGTAATAGTAACGTGGTTGACCTGAATCAGTTTGAATGTTATACCATGGTTCGTGTACTTTTATAGTAGTAGGTTTACCATATTGTTTAAATATGATATTACCTCTCTTTGGTGTTGAAGATGTTGTTGTTGTAGTTGTAGTTGTAGTTACACTAGAGTTTGCAGCACTTGTATTCGATGAGGTATCTGGAATATCTTCGGTATTGGTAACAACTTGGAAATTCTCTTTATTTAAATCCTGTAGAATTTCTTTCATCTCTTGATCATCTTCACCATGTTGTTGTTCAATCTCCTTTTGATAGTCTTTGAATTTCTGAGATGAAGCCTCACGATAACAAATGGCTAAAAACATCTCAGTAATGAGATTAAATTTCTTGAAATTGATGCAAATACCTCCAGTACGTTCTGCAATATCATCATAGAAAACTGATGTACCTAGTGCTCTTACACCATAGACTTTGACACCCATCTCATAAAGATCATCACACTCTTTGAACCAGTTAATCTTCAAATCTGTAAATGAAGGTGGATGTGGGCTTGCATCACCAATCATTACAAATGCCTTTGAGGTATGTGATGACCAAGATAGTTTTCTTGCTTGATACAATGCATATTCGTAAGCTTCAGGCTCATCACCACCTGTTGTATTAGGTGCACTGTTGATAAATGAAACAATTGCATTTACATCATTACTGAGATCCAATGTCAATAGGACATGTTGTTTATCACAATAGTCACCTAAAGCCATTACACCAATCTTTATATTTGGAATATCTTTCATTAGTCTATTAACAGTTTGAGTAACCTGTTTTCTAACTGACTGAATAATAGTTGCCATACTACCAGTTGTATCAAAACAAAATACAATCTCTACATCTGAACTTACAGAGGACTCTACAAAACTATTTAATAGAGCATCCTCATCGAATTGTTCTTCCTCTTCTGGTGGTGGGGGAGGTGGTGTAGAAGTAGTAGTTGTAGTTGTAGTTGTAGTAGTGGTTGAAGTTGGTGGATACTTATAAGGTTTTTTATATCCCTCATCATCACTACCAGATGATTCAGAACTGGTGCTTTCATAATAACCGCCTTTAGTTTTTGTATATGTACTTTTTGGTTTTGTTTTAATAGTTGGTAAAGGTGGTGGTTTTGGTGCAATGAGTAACTCTAAAGTTCCAAAATTACCAACACTCTCTCTTAAATCTAAATTTGTAGCTAAAGGAGTTGTATATTCACCAATTCTATATAAATCATATTTAACATTATATTCTCTTAAACCTTCAATTCTATCCTGTAAATCAGTTTTTACTTTTCTATATTATAGTTAGTATACACCCACTCCATGTATCATCATATACAACACGCAAACTTACTTCTTTAAATGCAGTACCTTTAAACCAATGTTATTTGGTAACTCAACTGGATATTCCTTAGATTGATGAATAATTGTAAATTTCATCTCCTTTATTAACACCATATGAATTGTACATTCTCTTTTGATTGAGTTGGATGCAACAGAACCTTTTAATAGTACATCACCAGCATAGAGTAAATTAAATTGAAATCTCTTTTGTTCAGTTCTCTCTGCCACTTTATTATAAATTACATTTACATCATCATTATTATCAACATCCAACGAAAATGTTATAGTTGGTGTTTTAATTAAAATTAGCATTCTACTGTTTTAAAATATTTATAAATAGAATGACAAAGGTAAGGAAAAAATCAAAACTAACAATGGAAAAAAAATTTTAAATCAAAAAATACTTTCTTTGAAATTATTTAAAATAATAGAAATCAGATAAAATTTGGAAAATAGTATTAAAATAGGTTAGTCATAATAACTAGGATCTGTTATTATTATTATAATAATGTGGTTGTTTTTGGTAATATATATAAGATCTAATTTATTTGTAAAATAGGTTTCGTAACTTGATTTTACAAATCTTTCATATGAGTATAATTGATTTTGTCTTTTTGTGCTTGTTGTTTGATTTCTGCTGGTGTTACTAAATATTGTGGGTTTGCTTTAATGAATTCCTCTAATGGATTCTTTTTAACTATTTTATCTAAAACGTGTGACTTTCTCTTTGATAATGGTCTGCATGGTTTAAAATGAACAAAGTCACCTACAGAACATTGATCTTCAGGATCATGTATCATATATTTTGTAACTTTTTTATCTAGACATGCATATTTTCCCCTATTGAAAAATACTTTAGTGACTTCACACATTGCAGTCTTGGTATGAGTCTTTCTGATAACCAGACCACTAATGATCTTTTGTTGTTTATTTAATACTTCAAATAGTTTTGATATCATTTTTCCACACTCTGTATCTCTTTCTATATATATACAAATTTATTATTTACTATAAAACAATAAATCGAGTAATAATGTTGTGGTTATTTGAAATTAAATGATATGAAAAACACAACTATTCAAATGAAACTTTATGCAAAAAATGCTAAAAAAAAATAAACACAAAAACCGAGGTTTTTTCAAAGGTGAATGGAACTAGAAAATGATAATGAAAATAATAGTAATTTAAAAAAGTTAAAAGTTGATAATGGTGAGAATAATATTAGTAGTGACAGTGTTGGATTATTAAATAAACTAGAGTTAATAGCTAGTATCAAAGAAAAAGAAAAAGAATTTAATAAGATAAGAAATGAAATTGTATCAAAGATTGAGTTAATGAAATCTGAAGATACAGTCCTGGAACAATTGTATAAAGTAAAATCAGAGTTAATAGAGGAGTATAAAGAGTATGAGGTAATACTATCAAGTATACAGAATGATATGATTAGTATAGAGAAATCAATCGGAAATAGTAAATCAGAGAAATCAAATATTCAATCATCTATAGACCAACTGAGGAATAATAAACTAGATGTAATTAAAGATGAAATCAATGCAATGAGAAATCAATTATCACTACCTTTACTTCAATCTATAGAAAATGAAAATGAAAAACAAATGTCAGAGTATTTAAATAAAAGATTAAATGATGAAATTAAAAAGAACCAGATACAACAAAACCACAACAACAATACACAATCTCTTCAAACCTCCAATGATGCCACTTCCACGACACCAACCTCAACTTCCACATCTACAACCACAACACTTGGAAAAAGAGGAAGAGGTAGACCCAAAAAGGTAGTAACAGAAAATTAATATGCAACTTGATATATCCATTCACAGGATATAATTTTATTCAGATATTGATTCTTGTGAATCTAAAATTAAAAATCTAACAGCATCATCAATATATATTTGTAAAAATTTAAAGTTAAAAAAGATATTTTTCTTTGGTTTCAGAGAACAGTGACCATTAAAATTGAAATCCATTGTTATTGTAAGATCATTCAAATGAAACAACAAATAAAATTAATTTCTAAATTTATTTTAATATTGTTATTAGTTGTATCCATTGTTAACTGTGATGGTGACTATTCACTATCATTTTCTTCTGGAGATCCAGGTAATGGAAATGGGTGTTATGACAGTCAATTCTGGAATAACCAAGTCAACTATCAAATCTACATGATTGATCCTGTAAATTGTTTACCATTGTATACCGGAAGTGCACTTTTTCAAACCTTTGAAAACGGTATATTTTACATGACCTTTTACACTGATCAACAATGTCAAACACCGTTGGAGGGTAGCTATAATCGTACTTTGACTTCTGCAGACAATGGATCATGTATTAAACTTGAAGGCAGTGTATACAATTCTTTCATTTTCATGGTTAATAAAAATCCTTATCAATTCTTTACCGTAGCAAACACCAATATCAAACTCTCCACCAACTCCAAACCAAATTGTGGTGGTCACACAGTAACCTATACCTACTATTCCAGTGGTTTTATTTTCCCAAATAATGTTACAATCTTCTGTGATCCCTATTATCAGCCCACTACATTAGCTTGTCAAGATAATGGAAGTTGCCAAAAGTCACCTTTTACTCAAGACTGTTCAACTTGTGAATGGGTAAACCCATGTATCAATTAAAATTATCTTTAAATAAAATTTAAATATTTTATTCTATTTCTCCATTACATTATAAATCCAACATGTACCTCCTCTAGTAAATTATATTAATAGAAATAATAATTTACTAGTGTCAAAACCTATTTATAACTTTTACATATTTCAACTTGTTCTCCAACTCATAAATTCACCTAAACACAATACTATTATTATAATATATTTTCATAGAAATCAATATTTTTTTTATATTATATTATAATTTATTACCCAACCAGATTTATTTATTTTTTATATATCATTAATTGAATAAATTAATTAAAGGCATCATTGTATTTACAACCATAATTTTAATATCTTTTCAAAAATAAAAACAACAACCACCTCAACATATTGATAAAATTTAAAATAATTTAAATAAATCCTTAAATGAGATATTTTTTTTTTAATCAGAATTTGGTTTTCAGTCTTGAATTTTAAAAAATTTTAATGACTTTTGGATAAAAAATAAAAAAGCGAGTTGGTTCTTAAAATCCAGAGAGTGATCACAAAATAAATAGAATTTAACTAATTTCATTAATCATTCAACAATAAACTCGAAAAATGAATTCAGAAAGACAACTATTAAAAATTAATATTATTAATTATCAGTGTAATTAATGTATGTCTAGCCTCTAGAAATATATTGGTATTCGCACCATCAGGTAACACAATCTGTTTTGAAAAATCAGGATATACAGGTTACGTTTCCTATGAAGTTGTTGTGAAGGAAGAGAACTGTTTACCATTATACGACGGCAGTGCACTCTTTCAAAACTATGAATACGATATCTACTACATGACTTTTTACAGTGATTTTCAATGTCAAATTCCAGTGGAAGGTAGTGGAAACACTACTCTTACCTCTAAAGACAATGGTTCTTGTGTAGATCTCTTAGGAGCACCTCACAATTCCTTTGAATTCAATGTTGGATATAATATCTATTATCCAATGACCGGTGATTTCATAGTATCTTCAACCATTACCAATGGTGAATATATAACCTACACTAAATATTCAAGTGGTTTTGTACTACCAAGTAATGACACTGTTCTCTGTGATTATGAATTTAATCCAATGTTAATCACATGTTTTGGTGACAAATCGGGTAACCAATGTAAATATGTTCCCTATATAGACGAAACCTATGACAGTGTCGGTTGTCAATATTTGTCTCCATGTGCTTAAACCTTTTTCAAAATATATTTATCATTATCTTAAATAAATTAACACAACTACCCCTAATTTATTTCATTTCTACCATTTTTTTTAAATCTGATTAACATGTTTTTGACAAAAAAACGAACGAAAATTTATTTTTTTTTTAATTTTTCTCTATTAAACATAACTGTGTAAATAATAATGTCAAAAGCAAATTTTATAAAGTAAGTTTGATCTCTCCCTCTCTAGAGCTATAATTTAAGCTAATACTATAATTATTTTAGACGTGAGCCTTCAAAAAGTCATGCAGCTAAAAAGTTTCTAAGGAATAAGGAACCAAAAGAACTTGAAGTCATTAAACAAGCAATGGTTATCAGAGGTCAAAAATGTTCACAAATTATTCAAGATTTACAAAAAGAAATAGTAATTATCTTATTTGATATTTAGAATTGTAATTATATAACTAACATTTTAATGATAAATAGTATCTATTAAAAAAACCAGATTCAGTTCAATATAATAAAAAGAATGCATTCCATCCAATGGAATCAGCAGAATCAATAGAATTTTTAGGAGAGAGATCAAATTCTAGTTTGTTTACATTTGGAAGTACAAGTAAAAAGAGACCACATAATTTAGTATTAGGTAGATTATTTAATAACACCATTTATGATATGGTTGAATTGGGTATTGAAAATTTCAAATCCATGCAAAATTTCGAAGGCAGTGCAAGTTTTGGAGTTGGTAATAAACCATGTTTTATATTTAACGGTGCAGAATTTAACACTAATGAAGATGTAAAAAAGATTGGTAACATGTGGTTGGATTTCTTTAGAGGTCGTCTAGTGGAATATATCAATTTAATTGGTTTGGATCATGTCATTATTCTTACTGTTGTAGATGATAAGATACTTTTTAGACACTATTGTATCAGATTATCAGATAGTGGTTCTAAAATACCAAAAGTAGATCTAAAGGAAATTGGTCCATCATTTGATATGACCATTCGTAGAACTAAATTAGCACCTGCTGATCTTGAAAGAGAAGCTCTTAAAGTTCATAAATCAGTTCAACCCACTAAAATCAAAAATGTTAGGGTCAATAAACTTCTCGGTGTTACTGAGGGTGTTGTGTACCCAGATCGTCAAGAATTCAACAAAATTGCAATTAGACATGTTGCAGCTCTCAGAAAAAAGAAGACTCCAACTGCATCCACTACCACCTCATCTACTTCTGTTGATATTTAAATAAAAATACCTTTTTAAAAAAATCAATAATCACAAAGAGTTTTGATGAAAATAAATTACTAGATGGTATTTGAATAGATGAGCAACTACCCTATTAGTTTAGTGATTACTTATTCAATAATTTTGAAATTTAATTTTAAATACAACTGTTAACCACCAAATTTAGATATTTTTGAATGAACTTAAAATTTATTAATTCAATAAGATTAATGTTTTTTTTTTGTAATAATGTTATAGTTTTAATGGTAGCAATGAGTTGAAAGAATTTTGAAGGAGTTTAATGTTTAAAAGTGATATCAGCAAAAGTGAACATGGCACTGTTTGAACCTTTGTTAATGTAACCAAATTTGTAGGTCTTACCTGGTTCAATACCATATTCCCAGACATAAGATGGTAAATGGAATTTGTTGGTGTAAACTTGTTCCAAAGCCCACAAGTCACCACTGTTTCTCAAGTTGAGGTTAGATTCACCAATAACTGTGACATCTTTGATGTTTTGTGTGGCCATGTTGGTCAATGTGACTTCCCAGACAGAGTAGCAACCATTTTCATCATTCCATTCACCAATCTTACTTTGAACAATACCAATTGGACATACTGGAGTTGTAAAGGTTATAGCAACTATATTAACCAATACCAAAGCTAACAAGATAGATTTACTTTGCATTCTAATTTTAATTATTTTAGAATATTTAATACTTTATAAATATTAATTATATATTAAATCTAATTTTTTTCATTCAGTATTTATATAAATTTTAACCTATCATTAGTGACATTTGTTTACAAATACAAATTATTTTTACTAAATTTGGTGATTTAAGTAAAGGTAAATTTAAATTGGTGGATAGAGTTCAACTGAAATCTACCTAGTGACATTGAGACAGATAGACAAGTACACTACCAAAAATTATAAATGTTGTTAAATTGTATTGTTATTTTCCATTTCGATAACTTGTTGTTGTTGATTTTAAATTTTATTCTTACTTATTATTACTGACTGGTGTGCTGTGCTGTATTCTTTATAAAATTTAATTAAATTATATTTTTAACCTCTTTGTTTATTGGGGTGGAGTTTAAAATTGGTGTTGTTAGAATCATTGTATTATAATAGAAGTATTAGTATGATTTCATAATGTCTCCTATATACTTTTGATTTTGAACCGGATTTACAAACTATTTAAATAAAAATCATAATTTCTATAGTGTTGAGTGTGTTGTGAGAATTGTTGTCCCTCTAATTTAAAAGATTGGTAATAATGATCATCAATCTATTTATAACAGAAATGATAGAAATAAATGAATCCAACTCTCAGAATATTTTGCTGACGTATTGTTAATTATCTAATAATTATTTTTATGTTTTTAATGTGTGTTGTGTGATGTGTGGTGACTAGTGTTTAGAGTGTAATCTTGTTATAAATTATTTTTGTGGTGTTTTTTTTTTATTGTTACTATTTTCAATCTATAAATCAAAGTTTATTATTGTTAAAGTTGACTTTTTATCAATCTAATTTAGATATTTTTACTGATATGTATATATAAACAATTAAAGATGAGTGTTATATTATATGGTTAGGGGTTGGTTTTTGTATTTCTAATAAAACCTTCTATATCAGCTGATATTATTGTTTTGTGTGGTGTAGTGTTGTTACCTAACAAGAGACAACACCTATATATGGTAGAGAGTATTTTAACATAATATTCAGGATAGATTATTAAAAGAGTTAGAATATCCATTATTAGAATGTATATTTTACAATCAAATTTCACCTCTTTTAACTATTTTCACTTGTTTGGGTTACTCATAATTTGTATTGGTTGTTGTGGAGGTTGCTGCTTTTTACTTGATGACTTTTTCTTTTTACTAGATTTATTATTACCACCACTAGAAGTAGTAGTAGTAGTAGTTGTTGTAGTAGTATTTTTATTACTATCGGTAGATGTTGTAGTTTTAGTTGTGTCTTTTGACTCTTTCTTTTTCATACTTCCTTTTTGTTGTGGTTTTTGTGGTTGTTGTTGATCTGCTTTTGGTTTTTGTTTTTTTTTACCTGATTTCTTTGGTACATTCAAAAGTTCATTTAGAATCAATGATGTTTCTTCTTCTACATATTACAAGTGTATATTAGAATGTGTTTTAGTATTATACTCTAATAAATTAGAATCTTACTATTATTCTTTTCAAGATTATCAATAAGTGAGTCTAATGATGGTGGTACAGGTCCTGGTGAATTCAATTTCTTTAAAAATGTTTGATAGGTTTTAGATTGCTCAATAGTATTACTCTTAGCCATTGAATTAGGGGGATCTTGTACATCCTCTGTATAGTAAACTCTTTCAACGAGAGCAATTTCTTCTAAACCTTTACTATTTACAAATGGTCTCATATCCATGAAATTCAAAAATGCATCACTACTCTTTGAATCAACCTTATTTGTTATCTTTACATAACATCTACCGCCTACACTGCCTTTAATAGATTTTTCACCTTGAACATATTCCAGTATCTTTACTGTATCCGCTGAAAATGCTGTTCCTATCAATTCCTTAAATTTTTCTAATTCTAAATTAAATGGTAGATTCCTAACTACAAAATAATCCATCTTCTAAACACTTTGAATGTACACTTAAAATGAAAAAAAATTATAAAAAAAAAATCAAAACAAAATGGATATATAACTTATATTAACTTCAATGAATTTTATATAATTATTTGAAATTTAATAGTACCAATATATTCATATACAATTTAAAATATATTAAATTTGAGGGATTTGGCAATTTTTGAATTTAAATTTTTAGATTTTTTGATAGATATTTTATTTTATACCACCAAATTGGTTACAGGTATAAGATAAAAACCCACAATTTACAAACTGTGTTGATCAAAAAATAATTAAAAAAAAAACCAACCAATTTTTATAAACCCCAAACTATGATAATAAAATACTATTATATATTACTATTGCTAGTAATATTAATTTCATGTACACTATCATTAAATATTAAACCTCAAAATAAATTAAATAAACCAAAAGTGAATTTAAAATCTGATCAACTAAATGTCCACATTGTAGCACACACTCATGATGTAAGTAACCCATTAAATTCATTGTATCTATAGATCAAAAAGTAAAATATTAATATTTTAAAATAGGATGTAGGTTGGTTAAAAACAGTTGATGAATACTACTATGGAGCCAATATGTCAATTCAATTTGCTGGTGTTCAATATACTTTAGATTCAGCAATAACAAGTCTTTTAGAAAACCCAGAGAGAAAGTATGTATTTTCTAGAGCGGACAAATTAAATTTTTAATTTAAAATTTCCAATTTTCATTGAAATACCAACACTTTTTTTTTTTTGAATGGGGTTTTGATTAAAATCAGGTTTATATATGTGGAAATTGCATTCTTTGAAAGATGGTGGAATGAACAAACATCTTATACTCAACAACTAGTTCAACAGTTAGTTGCATCAGGTCAATTAGAATTTATTAATGGTGGTTGGTGTATGAATGATGAAGCTACAACTTACTATGATGATATCATTGATCAAATGACATTGGGACATCAGTTCCTTTACAATAACTTTGGTATCATGCCATCTATAGGCTGGCATATAGATCCATTCGGTCACAGTTCTACTATGGCTTCTTTGTTTGGTAATATGGGTTATGATGCTTTCATTATCGGTCGTATGGATTACCAGGATATAGGTGAGAGACTCATTAACAAGGAGATGGAATTCATGTGGAGATCATCAGAGTCCACACCTCAATACCAGATATTCACTAGTGTACTTAGGGCTATGTATTGCACTCCCTCTGGATTTGATTTTGAACAAGGTGACCCACCAATTCAAGATGACCCTACTCTATTTGATTACAATGTCTACGAACGTGCTGAAGCATTTGTACAGGTTGCATTGGAGTATGCTACACATTTCCGTACTAATAATGTGTTGATACCATTTGGATGTGACTTTGCTTATATGAATGCTAATATGTACTTTAAGAATATCGATAAACTCATTGAGCATATAAATGCAAATTCAAGTTATGGAATTAACTTACTCTATTCAACACCTAGTATCTATATAGATGCTGTGAATAGAGCTGGTTTGACGTGGGAGGTTAAGACTGATGACTTGTTCCCATATGCTGATGACCAGTACTCCTATTGGACTGGGTATTTCACTAGTAGACCTGCATTGAAAGGCTATGTTCGTCAGAATAATGCACTTTTACATGTAATGGAGCAATTGTTGGTAACTTCAAACTCACAATCTATGGTACAGGATATAATGGTAATGAGACAAGCTATGGGTGTTCTACAACACCATGATGCCGTCTCCGGTACCGAACAACAACATGTAGCAGATGACTATGCTGAACGTCTAAGTATTGGTAATACAGCTACTCTTCAGACTATGAATCAACTTGTAGGACAACTACTTCAAAAAGGTAAAACAGCTGCACCAGAATTCACTTTTTGTCCACTTTTAAATGAATCTATATGTCCATCAACCAATCCTCTGTCATCAGGATCATCAGTACCCGTTGTAATCTATAACAGTCTAAGTTGGACACGTTATGAGCAAGTCAAAATACCAATTCCTTTGGTAAATGTCCAAGTTACCAATAGCTCAGGTCAAGTTATCCCATCTCAAATTCTATCTTACTCATCTAATACCTCAATTTTGGTATTCTATGTAATGGTTCCACCTTTAGGTTACAGTAGTTTTGTAATTGCACCAGCTTCTAATGATGATGAAGATGCAACTAAACTTGAGAATAAGTACTATTCTAAACCAGTTAAACAGGATTTAATAGTTTTGGAGAATTCTAAAGTAATTGCACTATTTGATCAATTGGGTAATATAATGTCTATAACCAACAAAACATCTGGACAATATATAAATGTAACTCAAGAGTATCTTTACTATCTTCCAAGCTTTGGAACTGATGAGACCACACAATGTTCAGGAGCCTATATATTCTTGCCAATTGGTACTACAGCTTACCAATACAATAACAATACCCCAGGTATCACTGTAAGTCAAGGTCCAATAGTCCAAACACTCACTCGTTATTGGTCAGATACAATGATTCAAACCTACTTGCTCTACGTTGACAGTGATCATTTGGAAACTGAAGAAGTCGTAGGACCAATTGACATTAGCGATGGTATTGGAAAAGAAGTAATTTCAAGATTCACAACATCACTACAAACTGATCAGACATGGTACAGTGATAGCAATGGTATGGAAATGCAAAAACGTGTGATTAATTACAGACCTTCTTGGAACCTTACTGTTGTACAACCAGTTTCTGGAAATTATGTTCCAGTAAATAACATTGCATTCATTCAAGATGTCAATCAGCAGGTTCAATTCACTGTTCTAACTGACAGATCAAGAGGATGTGCATCACTTGATAATGGTGAGATTGAATTTATGCTTCATAGAAGAACTCTCTATGACGATCAAAGAGGTGTTGGAGAACCAATGAATGAGTCCACTCAGATTATAACAACTACTAAATTGATATTCCATGACATTTCAACTCGTGCACAAAGTCACTATCGTCCACAAGCTCAATCTATTTCCAATCCACTCTATCCAATGTTTACAACAACTTCTATGTCTAGTACATTGTGGCCTCAACAATACAGTAGTTCTTACTCACCATTAACAGGTGACCTCCCAGAAGGTTTGAAAATTCAAACACTACAATGGGTTGATTCTACTATGGATGCTGTATTATTGAGAATTCAGAATATCTACCAACTCGACGGACAAGATACAGAAGATCCACAAACTGTTCAAATTGATTTATCACAATTGTTTAATAGTCTAAAAATTTCATCAGTCACTGAAATGAATTTAACAGGTGTAATGAAATATTCCAATATCAATAGATTACAATGGAATACCACTACTCCATTACCAACATCCAAATTATCAAAAGTTTTCAGAGAAAAAGAGGATTCCCAATCTTCATTTGTCTATGAAATCTCACCAATGGATATTAGAACTTTCATGGTTACTTTTTAATTCAAATAAAAATATAAATATTAAAGTTAGAATTCTTAAGACTATTAAATTGAGTCAATAAATTAGTGATGAGATAGGGATTAAATTGGTTGAGTGTGATTACTAGAAGTATGTCACAAATTAATTAAATAAGTGTTATAGATTTAATTGTATTTTTCTCTATTCACTACAAATTAATGTATTTAATTCTAAAATGATTAATAAATGACAATATTAAGATCAATAAATATTTTTAGTTTTGTTGGAATAATTTGATTGAAAATTGGACCAAAGTGTGAACCACTATTTACGTTATCAATAATAAAGGTATATGGTGTGGGTGAAATTCTGGAGAATTTCCATGGAGACTTCGTATTGGTCATTAAAACCAAAAAAATGTGAGTTGGTAAATCTAATTTTTGTTTTTTAATCTTCTGTTATATTCAACTATTATATGATTTTCAGTGAGTGGAGTATTCTGTTTGCTGTTTTTACCTACCAACCAGAACTATAGCCGAATCTGAACCACTTTTATTACTGGAGCATACTTTGCGTTCAAAAATACATTCAGAATCTATTTGTCTATTAATGAAGCCCATGAACTCAAAAAGTATATATGATTGATTTTGTAGAAGATGGCATTGTTGTTCCCATTGCATGGGATGTACTGAGGTTAATGTTATTGAATGTGCAATTAAAATTTCTGCTATATCAGTAATTGGGAAAGAATATCTTCCAATGATAGCACTTCTAGTGGACATTAAGTTTTCTTGATAGAGAAGATGTTGATTGTCATCCCGAACAAATTCATTGGTTGGCCCAGACCTTTGGTATGGTTTATACTGAATATTCAATATTCAGTATAAACCATAACAAAGGTCTGGGCCAACCAATGAATAGATACAAACACATTTCCAGTTGATGTTGAGTAATAAGGATAATCCTGTTTCTACCGACTCTGATGGAAGCCAATAACTTCCATATCCAAATGTTATGTATAATTTTAAAATAAACATGTCAATATCAATAACCACATTATTGATAAGTTGTTGGTGGATCTATTGGCCATATTCTAAAAGTAGTCTTGTTTTTCCAATACCAGGTGCACCAACAGCTAAAAGAAATTTATGTTCACCTCTCTCTCCTGGTTTTGATTGTAAATGTTTTTTTGTGACATCATATATTGCATTAATTGCATCGGCTCTATCATAAAAATTAATAAAAAGTGCGGAAGTCAAAGACTACAAGATTTATTTTAAATAATGTTGAGTGTCAATAAAATGTGTAGGCGATATGTGTCTATAACACTTTTTACAAAAATGAAATGAAATGTACTTGAATTGCATTCAGAATTTCTGCATTGACATGTTTTCTAATTTTAATTTTTACTAAAATATGAGAAGTTGGGAGGTATGATATTGTGAAATTCTGTGAATGGATACAATGTCCATTAACTAAAGTAGCATAAAATAGATATTTAAAAATTATGAGCCACCTTTTAGATTTTAATAAGACTATGGTTTTTTTGTGACGGTCACAATAGCCCATATTCTCTCTGTACCACTTAAGTTCTACTATTAGAGGGTTTCGGATATAGTTTAGTTTCCACAAAATAGCCTTTTTCTTCGGTTTATAGTTCTAATTGATGATTTAGGAAGAAGGGATGATGTTGCTCTAATGGTTCTTTAGTGAATACATTTTCTATTTTCATATCTTCTAGTAATATTACAGAGGTATAATAGTTATCTAGAAACAGGTGACTTTCAATTTTTTTAAAATTTGAACTATTGTTGTATGCCACTTAACATATGTTGCTTGAAAATATTGAAAAAAAAAATGAAAATCATATATAATTGTTACATATTTTGTTTTTTAGATTATTTTCATAGAACATGGAACCTCAAAATGGAATTTAAAATAACCTACAATTTAATATTTCGATTTCTATTAAAGAATATATTTAGAAACTAAATCAGAAGGTCACAAAATAGATTGAGTATAAATTCCAAACAATTTAAATCAATTCAAAACAATCTTTCTTAAGTAATGATAAATAATAATAATAATAGTAAAGTGTGGATAATTACAGGATGTACATCAGGTACAGGACTTGCACTTGCAGAAAAACTCATTGAAATTGGACATAGAGTAGTTGGTACAAGTAGAGATATTTCAAAATTTAAAGAATTAGCTATATCAAAGAATGACAATTTCTTTGGTATTCAACTTGATATTACCTCTGAAAAAGCAGTTCAAGAGGCAATATCTGAAATTTTAAATAAGTTTGGTAGAATAGATGTATTGGTAAATAATGCTGGTATGGGTTTTTTAGGTTCAGTTGAAGAGGTAACTGATAGAGAACACAGAGACCTATTTGATGTACTCTATTTTGGTCCATTAAATCTCATTAGAAATATTCTACCACTATTTAGAACACAGAAATCTGGTCATATATTTAATATCTCAAGTACAGCCGGTATTAGAAGTTTTGTAAGATCAGGTGCATATTCTGGAGCTAAATTCGCATTATTAGGAATGTCAGATTCATTGCATGACGATGTAAAAGAATTTGGTGTAAATGTAACTTGTATAGTTTTAGGTTACTTCCATACTGGTTTCACATCAAATTATGGTGGTGCTAATGACATGATACCTGAATATGATACTGCTAAATTTTGGAAAAATCTAATGGATTCCATTAAACCTCTTTTGGTACCTGGTGATGTTAAACGTTTTGCTGAGATTGTTATAGAAACAGAAAAATCTGAGAATCCACCTAAAGAGCTATATATTGGACCTGACAGTTTCTCAGCTGCTGAAGGTAGAATACAAGTTATGCAACAACATGTAGATCAACAAAAAGTTAAGAACTCTGATGTATCTATAAAGGATTGGGATACAGAAACACAAACTTTAAATAATTAATATTTCAATAAATATACATATTTATTTTGACACTTCTAATTCATCATCTTTTTGCTCATCAACTTCTGATGAGATAGATGATTCTTCTGTTACATTTTGTACTGTTTCTTCAATTTCCTTTTCAATGGTTTCTTCATCTGCCTGTTCATTGTCTTTTGGAATTGAACCAACCTTGTTTGGTAAAGTTGAAGATTTAGATAACTCAAATGATTTAGTGGCATTAGAGAGTAATTCTTCAATATTCCAAAAGCACATTAATGATAGACATGTTTGGAAAGTTACTAAAAAGTAACCTTGAACACGTGACAATTGGGTTTGATCAATGTAGTCTTGAATGAACATACTCTCTGAAAAGAGATTTGGAACTTTAGATTTAATAAGAACATAGGTGAAGATGGGTAACAGATCATCAGCACCCAAAACCAAACTATCAGGTTTATCTTCCTTTCTCTGCCAAAATTCATTTATACTTGCACAAATGCTATCAGAAACCTCGACAAGACATTGAATCTTCTCAGAAGGTGTGATGTAAAATGGCAGTTTTCTAAGAATATCAATAGCAGATTGATAAGGTGGTATAGTACTATCAAGTGGATTATTTTCGTCCAGTAACCAAAACTTTCTTGGAATGGATAAATGTGCACATGAAAGTGTCATAAACTGTTGTTGTTTTTGTTTATGTTCATCATCCTCACTCTGGTAACGTAGAGTATATAAACTAAACAATGGTTGATAGATACCTGAAAATATTGACTTTTCAACAGCCTCCCTACATAACTGACCTTCATTCACAGCCAATTCTGGCATCTTTAATAACAGTATCTGAGAATACTCAAATATCAGATTATTCACCACAGGTGTAAGGTTTTCAATCTTTGCCTCAAAAGACAATGAATTCAAAACTTGGTCCATTTGAATCAAGAAATTCTTTCCAATATTGAATTCAGCATTATTCAAAATCTGTTGAATAGTTTTAATAACCAACACCTTATTATCCATATTACTGGTAATAGTCTTCATTGACTTTCTCTGAATATCATTACTAAAATACTCTTTAAAAAATGATCCTTTTTTCATTAGACTGTCAAAAGTGATTTCTTCACCTACAACACCGTTGCCAGAGATACTAGGTGTATTAGGTGTAGTCTGTGACTGTGGTGTACTTGGTTTTAATGGACTGTTTACAGTCTGAGTATTTGGAGCTGTTGATAAATCCCTTTCTCTCTCTTTATCAGAGGATATTACATTAGGTGGTTCTTGTTGTTCTGGTGTTGAAATGATAAGTTTTGGTTTGGATTCAGGTTGAGAGATTTCCAAAATCTGATTGATCATTTCCATTTCTTTGTCTTGAGTGTAGTTAATGGTATAGTTACCTATACTGACAATCCACATGATCATTTGTTTAGGGTCATCTGACCACAGAAAATGGGTAATAGATCTATTAGGTGTACGTAATCTAACACCATATCTAAAAGCACAGGTTTCATCTACTAATCTAATATCAACATGTACAACAAATCTCTTTAGATCAATGATATCAACTTCCTCCATTTCTTTCGCTAAATGATTGAATAGATAATGACCTTTCTGAATAAACCATCTATTATCATTACTTGAACCTTTAGTTTCATTCATTATAACAACATTATAATAAAGACAACCTTCTCTTAGTATTGGTTCTGTAGTTAAACTCTTTGAAGAGTTATTCAAATCTATTCTATTTACATCATCATCAATCTTAAAATTGATACCATTTGCAACCTTTTGATAATTTTGATGACTTTTTAAAAATCTCTCCTCTTGTGATGTTAATTTTTCTCTATTGTTATTATTGTTGTTATTTGTAGTATCTCCAAATATATCAGAATATTTTGGTGGTGGTGGTGGTGGGTTATTTGTTTTATAATAATGATTATTATTGTTACTCGTATTAATACTATTAGTACTATTTAAAAATAGATTTGGAAATTCTTTGTTATTATTGTTGTTGTTATTGTTGTTGTTATTATTGTTATTGTTATTGTTGTTATTGTTATTGTTGTTATTGTTATTATAGTTTAAATCCAAATTATTAATTGAATTTACAAAACTGTCAAAATTTTGTTTGACAGTTTGTAAATAGGGTTTATTTTCATAAGGTGGTGGAGGTGGATTAACTGGTTGGTAATAATTAGTGTGATGCCCTTGTGTTGTATTTGATTGAGCATTTTGTTGCTGCTGTTGTAGATATGGTACTGGTTTTTGTGGTTGTGTTACTTGTGATGTCCTATACGCATATTGTTGTTGTTGTTGCTGTTGTTGTTGTTGTTGTTGCTGCTGTGGTGGCTGTACATAATATACTGGTTGTAGTGTAGGTGATGTTTGTAATGGTGAAGACTGTTGGGGTTGTTGTGCATAATAATAGTATGGTGGTGGTTGAGATTGTTGAACTTGTTGTTGTGGATTTTGATAGTTATTAAAAGTTATAGGATATGCATATGGATAATAATACTGTGTAAATGCAGGATTTAAATTATATTGTTGTTGTTGTGGTTGCTGTTGTTGAGGTATTTGAGCTGGTATCTGTTTTATCTGTTGAGGCGGTTGATAATGCTCAGTATATGGTGGTGGTGGTTCTTGACGTTGCACATTTTGTTTAGGCTTATCCCAGAAATCAGGAATAAGGTCTCTTATATCAGGTTGATTACTCATTAATAGAAGAGATCAAGTGAACTTTTACAAGAATTGGGTTAATTAAAAATTTAAAAAAAAAAAATTATTGCGATTTCTTGGGAAAAAAAGAAAATCTAACCTGATATTGGTGCAACTTGGAACAAATTTTTACGTATTTCCAAAACTTATGCACGAACATATTCATTTTTATTAGATCAATAAAAGTTCTATAATGAAAAGTTATCAAGAGAAAAGGAATTATTTAATTGTTTCTATTCCTCATGGTGAAGTTTACCATGTGGTTGTATAAACATTTGTGTATATCAATTCTCGCCTATTTAATAATACACTCAAAAACCATCATCAAGCCAAACTACAAAAAAGTCAGGATAATTAATACTATCACCCCTTCATCATGGTTTATTGCAACTCTAAAATATGTCCCAACTCTTATTGTACTAAACTTGATAATGCTCTTTTTATTAATACACAATCAAGAGATTTTTGAATTAATGAAGTCTTAACTGTCCCAAATTATAAAGTAAGTTTTACTTAGTTATTTTATTTACATTTAATTATGATGAATAATTTATTTACAATTTTTAATTTGATTTTGTTAACATGGAGTGTGTGGATCTGATTCTTTTGGCATTAATAGATGGTTGGAATTGAGATAGTGTTCTTTTTGGACCTGTTAAAAGTGTTTTCAGTTGTTGAGAGAGTTCAGAAATATGATGAATTTTGTGGTGATCTAAACGTGTCCATACTGAATTTTCAATAGAGGATCTGACAATCTTTGTTGTTCTGTCCTCATGAGACAATGCAATGAGTAACTTGAGAGCATGTTCAGTTACATAGAAATCATAGGAATCTAGACAATTGACAATATTGACTATACCCTGTAGCTCTATGAGATTACTGATAATGGCGTTTTCTCCAGAGAGAATTGCAAGGAATTTACATGATTTGGCTTTCAAAGGTTCCTCTGCAGACTGAATGAGCTTCAATACTGTTAGTATCACTTGATTTTCAATAATCTGGTTGATAGTTGCATCATCATGTAGAGCAATTTGACCTAACAGATCTAGACTGATCATTTTGATACTTATATTCTCATGACGATTCATTAAGATCTTATTGATACTTCCAACAACCTCATGAAGGTTATTTTTGTGAATACCCTTGTTGGACAGTTGTACCAATGTCTGAATGGCATATACTCTCAGACCAGAGTCTTTGGAATCCAAATCATGGCAAAATGACAATATACAATCTTCCAACAGACAATCATCAGCTCTACCTTCTGAATGTGGTTTACCAATAACACTTGCTGGAATAATAGATGGTAATGGTACTGGAAGTGGAATATCAAGTTGAAACATTGAATTTACAGAACTCTTCAATGAATTATTATTACTGTTGTTGTTATTATTACTACTATCAGACATAACAATATCATTATCATTCTTTTGGTGAAGTGAACTTTCCAATTTCAATTGAATTTGCTTTTGGTAGAGTTCTTGACGTGCCTTTTCCAATTTTGTCTTGTAAAGGTGATGATTAGGATTATGTGGATCTATAAATGGAAACAATTGAACCAATGACTGATTTTGAATAAAGTTTTCAAAAGTAGTACCATTTCTAGAAACAAACTCTACAACCACTTCAATAACCTGTTCAATGGAGTCAACATGATCCAACATTTTTGTATTGAAACCAAATGATTGATCATCCATTGAATTTTCATTAGTTTGTTCTTCAGCAGTAGTAGTAGTAGCTGTTGTAGTAGTAGTAGTAATAGTTGACACTGGTGCCAATAGTGATGATCTCAATTTAAACTCTGGATTTG
This sequence comes from Tieghemostelium lacteum, assembly GCA_001606155.1. Lineage (NCBI taxonomy): Eukaryota > Evosea > Eumycetozoa > Dictyosteliales > Raperosteliaceae > Tieghemostelium > Tieghemostelium lacteum. The sequence goes on along the minus strand of LODT01000025.1, from coordinate 782,875 downwards.
AGGACCACATCTCTTTTGCAAATTCTAAATTTTCAGCATCCAAATCCATTAAATCACTGCCACTATTTGCAATTGGATCATCATAATTTTTCTCTTTTTTAATCATATCCAATGCTCTGTATTCCTCTTGTTTGTTCAGTTTGGAAATGATATTGTCCGAACTTGACATATGAGTACGATTCTTTTTCATCATTTTCACCTTTTGAGCATTGATTACTGAATCCTCAAAATTTGGAGATATAGGAGCGGTAGAAGATCCCAAAAGAGTACTCTTATTCTCAATCTGGACTAAAAGACCACGAATAGAGGTCATTTGAGATTTCAAACGGGTCTGACATACCAAGAATTTAACAGATTCCAAGAACCTAATAGTCATAGGTGTTGATGTATTCTCCCAAAACAATTGATTAGATAGCTCTACAAAATGGGCAATATCATCAGTAATAGAACCTGACTTCTTCTCCTTTTTCCGCCGTTCATCATCTTTGAGAATGTAATCAGCAGCCTCATTCAATTTACCATTTGCCAGTGGTTCAATATCACTGAGTTTGTTGAACATTCTATTCAGTTTATGTTCCAAAACTGTCTTTCTAGTTGCACCTTTAAGTTGTGTCTCACGCCAATACTGAGAGAAGGAATCCGATATCTCTTTTCTGGAATTTACAAAGTCAACTACATAACTTGCTTTCTTTCCTTTTACAACACGACTCAGTCTACCAAGAGTCTGAACTGCATTGGCACCCCTCAAAGTCTTATCAACGTACATTACAGCTAGAGAAGGTTCATCAAAACCAGTTTGCAACTTATCAGCTACTATAATCAATTGGACACGATGTTTTTTATCCTTTTTGATTATATCAGATATACCATCACGCTTTCTGAAATAGTCAGAATATTTACCATTAATCTTCTCGTCAGAGTCCATCTTTACCTTTTTTCTATAGATAAATGGTGAAAATGTAGCAATGATATCAAAACGTTGGTCTTTGGGTAGACCTCTAATGAGTTGCTCCAAAACCGTCTTGTAGACCAATATCTGATTTCTATTGCTTGTAACCAACATTGCTCTACAACTGAACTCTGAGTTATTCACAAGTTCACGTAGTTTAACAAAATGCTTGATTATATAAGATGCCTTTTCCTGTATAATCTTTCTATCCGATTGAGAATTCTTTAGTAAATGATAAGAAGTTCTCTTTTCATTGTATAAACTTGTATTGTTTTGGTTGAGTTTGGTCAATGCCTTTTGATCAGCTGATTGACTTGTATTCTGATTTACTTGAGATATCTTTGTCAATATTGATACAGTAGTGTAATTATCAATCACACTCATAACCACTTTATCCTGTAATGCTTTTTCCAGTGAATAACAATGAAAAGGTACCTTTAGATTACCTTTTGTCTCACCAAACATCTCCAAACATCTTGCAGTTGGTGTACATGTAAAACAAAAGTAAGTGATATTTGAATTCTGCCTAGTCTCACCAGTTAATACAGCTATATAACATGTTAGTTAGTATCTACTCATCGCTATAATATGATAAATCTATATAAACTACATACAATGAATTTTTCTAGACATTGATTTACCATGAGATCTATGAGCTTCATCAGAAATCATTGCAATTGATTTATATTTTGAAGATATTTTCTGGAATTTATCTTGTTCAATAAGATTTGTAAACTTTTGCATTGTGGTTATAACCACTCTAGTTTTACCTTTTTTCAAAATCTTATTGAGAGATGCTACTGTACCTGGATGATGAATAGATGTCATATCATTATCCTTTAAGAATTTGGATACAATAGAACCCAACTGTGTATCTAAATGTCTTCTATCATTCAAAACCAGAATGAGATCATACTTTTTTGTATTATTTTCTATTAGTCTGTACAAATTGAAAACAAGACATGCTATAGTTAAACTCTTTCCTGATCCTGCTGCGTGTTGTATCAGATAATTTCTAGGTTCTATACTATTACTTGTAGTTGTTGTAGTTGTTGTTTGTTTATTATTATTATTATTATTACTATCATTAAATTCAGATTTGATTTTTGGTATCTTAAAAATATCTTTATCTGAAAGTGGTGTTGTTGTTGTTGTTATTGTTGTTGTAGTACTATTATTATTATTATTATTATTACTTGAATTCTTTGATTTATTATATAATTCTAAAATATTCTGTAAAATGGATATACAAGCCTCTTTTTGGTGATATCTAGGTATTTTATCATTCCAACCTTCTAAAACCATTTTTTCAATTTGTTGAGGATTTAATGTTTCAATATTAATATATTTGTTTGCGTCTATTTTAATGTTTTTACTATGTTTGCTATTATTGTTATTGTCTTCATTAATTGGTGTTATTGTATTGTTACTTTGAGGAGGTGTATCAAATTCTTCATCATCATCTTCCTCTTCTTCCTCTTCTTCTTCATAGTCTTCTTCACCATCAAAATGCTCAGAATCAGATGAAGAATCATCAGCAGTGCCAAAATCAAGGTCTTGATTAGCTAGTACACTTCTGTCCATTGATTCATCTCTTTCGTCTGTATCAGAGTTTTGTGAAGTTGTTAGAGGATATCTTGGTTCAGGGACTGCAAAACCAATGGTTTTAGTCTTTGGTACAGAACTGTACACCGAACTTGATGGTAGCATAGGTTGTAGACTATTGTTAGGTGAAGGCTGTAAGAATATATTAGGTGATGCAGATGATGGTGAGTTCATACTCGAACTGCTAGTACCCGAGGTAGTCAATGTAGATGATTTAACATAGAGTCCTTTGGGTGAAGGTATAGGTGAGAATGGAGAAGATGAAGGCATACTACTAATACTGTTATTACTAACACTAGGTCTCAAAAACCCACCTCCTCCAGTGCTACTAGAATAAGAAGAACTTGATGAACTCCCACTGGAAGTGCTCATTGTAATCCTATCTCTACTAGTATTCATTCCTAAACTACCATAACTTGAGCTGGTATTGGTGCTTGGTGAATAAGACATTCTCAATTTCTGTCCCTGTGCACTGAATATTGATCCTCCTCCACCTACAGTTGAAGGTTTCTTTATAGGTATAGACAAACTACTACTTGTACTAGGTGTTGTAGTAGTAGGTATGGATGATTTCATTTGACTCCCGCCACTACTCGGGGGTAAATTAGGCTTAAACATTGTAGGTGCCGAAGTAGATGTCTTCCCACTATTATTATTTATAGGCGAATTCGCCAAAGAATTATTTTTACTATTTGGTATAGGTATTGCAGAAGATTTCTTCTTATTCATTCAATATAAATAAAAAAAAAACAGTTAAAAAAAAATTTTCAAATTTAAAAAATATAGATAAATTTGAATTCAAATAAATTGATGAGACATTCACTAAAAAATTATGAAGTTTATGATTACATAATTTTACAAGAAATACTCTTTGAAAGATTTTTGGTGATATTTATAAATTTATTCATTTTATAAATATTTGATTTTACAAGAAAGATAAATTAAAAGAAATAGTTAATTTGTTTATATTTTTTTTTTAAAAAATTCAAGTTGCAATTAGAAAGCAATGACAACAAATTTGTCTAAAAATAATGACAGAAAAGATCACAGGATTATTTTAAATGTTGGTGGAAAAAGATTTGAAACTTATAGTTCAACATTAGAGATGTCAGCATTTCCTAATTCACTGCTCAGTACAATGTTTTCAGAGAGAAATAGGGAATTGATAAGACCTGACGACAGAGGAGAATTCTTTTTTGACAGATCACCAAAACTATTTGAATATATATTAAATGCCTATAGAACAGGGGAGATAGATGTACCTTCACATATACCTTGGAAAATGTTTAAAAAGGAGCTGGACTATTTTCAGTTACCAACACCTCCAAAGAATAACTATAAACTCGGTGATAGATTAATGAATATCTCTATTGAAAAAGCCAGAGAACAGACTTCAGAGGTTCTCAGTGGTATTAAACTGTATATATACGATCAATTGACAAAAGCAGCAGATGCTGGTAAATCATCAGAAATTATTCAATTCAAATCAGGGTCAGTTGAGAATGAGGAATTCTATTCTTTTGTTTCTAATCTAAGGAATCGTGAATTACTCTTATTGGACCTGGTCAATGAGAATCTAGATGTACATTTCACAGAAGAATTTGGTAGATACTATCATTCCTATCTATTTCAAATTACATTTTACACTAAATTTACAAGTTTTGAAATGTCACCTACTGTAAGTTTCTTTTTAACCTCATACCCTTTTTAACATCATACTAAAACCTTTATTACATCACATTACACACTATTAGGATCAAGTTTTAAATGAATTAAGACATCGTGTAAATCAATTATCAACATTTTTATACAAGGAAACACTCAAAAAGAAATAATTAATTTCATATATACAATATTGTACAGATATACAGATAGTGGTAGAAAGGTGATTAGAAGAAAAGAGAAAAAGAGAAAAGTAAAAAACATGTATAAATATAAATTTTATATTTAGATAACATTTGTTGTCTATAATTATTCATTAATGTAAAGAAAAAAAATAATATATATTGATGATGTTTACAATTGTATTTCTAGAGTTTTGTTATTATTATTATTGCTGTTATTATTATAATTTAATTTTTAAGTGAATTACCAAAAAATACAACTAATTCACCACAATCTTTTACTGCTATATTATTTAAAGAATTTAAAATGGAGTTGGTATAGTTTGACATTAGTTCATTATCAAATGGTACTGGTTGAGATAAAAGATTATGTAGATTGGATACCTGACATGCTTGTGAAAGGTGTGGTAAACCAGTCAAGGTGGCAGGTTTAGTTATTTTGGTATCTTTAATCTGTGCGCTGTAATCTTTGTCTCTACCTATATAGGCATCTTTTCCGCCATCTGAACCAGTCATTGAGACATCAATGAATTTCTGTGCTGTTCTATCAATGATATCTTTAAAGTAATCGTTATCCAACTCTCTCAATTTTGAATATGAAAACTCTTGTGGTTGACCATCTTCGGAGTCTTTAGCTGGTACTCCTATTTGTTTAGATGGTGTTTGTGATGATTGACCTGGTTGTTGATTAGATGTTGGTTGAGCTTTAGATCTTGTATCATTCTTTGAATTTTTGATATCTGTTTATAAATATGCACAATAGTTCTTGTAAATAACTTTTTATCCTAAATCTCATATATCACCCTCTCATCTATAAACTAATCATTACCTGCTTCTGTTGATTGATTGCAACCCATTTTATCTGTTACTTTTGTATTTTATAAATATCTTCTTTTGTCTAAATAAAAAACACTTCAAATGTAAAAAAAAAAAAAATTATATATCAAAGAATAATCGAATCAGAGGAAATATTCAAAACTTTTTTTTTTATTTTTTTTTTCTAAATTGTGTGTTAATATATATAGTAATAATATGAAGTTTTTGAATAAAACTTCAAAATCATGATATAAAATGTAAAGGTTAAAGATATAAACTAATTAAAAAAAAAAGTATTATATTTTTTGACTTGGACAAAAAAAGGTGAATATTGGCAATACAGAATAGGAAATGTCGTGGTTTTTTCATTGTGTATTTCACTCTCAAATATAATTATATTTTTTATTTTAAATTTGGAATTAATTATTCCTTCTCTCTCTCTAACCACAAAAATATCCCCACACCCACAAAACAGATAATTATTGCAAATAATAATTAGAAATATTGATTTATTCATTTTGTTTTTAAAACAATTAAAATAAAATTTCATACACACACTCAAACACCACTTTCTCCACAAGTTTATAGAAAATACATTATTAGTTTATTAAGAGTTTATTATTTCAATTTATAATTTATACTGTAAACTAGTAGTTTTTTTTAATATTCCCAAAAATTTATATATATAATATTTAATTCTTAGATTGAAATGCCAAATGGGAGATAGTAATAATTCAAAGATATTAGTAGGCGACAGAGAGGATCTACCTCCAAGTGATGGTCTAAATTATTACAATGTTGATAATATTATGGCCAATAAAGAGCAGGAAGAAGAGAGATTAAAGATGGTTAATAGTCAAGGAAATACCGTGTATCACAAGGATGAATTTTTTGTGATATCAGATTTGGTAGATATTGAACAAGTTTCTCCTAATAAACATAAAAAAGATAAAGAATATGAATTAAAGAAATATAAAGAGAAGGTGGATGCTATGGATACTACAACTATAGTTTTACCTTCAAATGGTGGTAATCACAGTGAAGAAAGTACTGGTGATAATATGAGAAGAATAAATTTATCTCCAAGGGTATCTGATCTTATAGAAGTACCACTTACACCTGTTGGTCCAAATTTGGATATTAATAAATCAAATAATTTGGAAATTCATACAACAACTACTACCAGTAGTACCAATACAAGTAGTAGTGATATTCCACCAGATAGTGGTGGGGCATCTGTAAGTGATAATGAAGATGAACATAAAATCATTCATTATGAAATGGTAGATCAATTATCTACCAATCATAAAATTAAAGAATATCAAACACAATGTCAACCAACTCCAATTGATCTAAATCAGAATCAGTCAAGTATAACCAATAAAATTAATAATAATAATAATAATATAATGGGAGAGAAAACTATTGATGAAACTACACCTCCATTTATTCCAACATCAATTATAGATACTAGTGCTTTGATAAAAACAAAAAAGGATAAAAAAATTGAAAAGGAATTATTGGAGGCTATGAAAGAACAAAATCAACACCCTCAACCACCAATAGCTCCACAAAGTTTAAAAGAGTCACAAGATACTCTACAAGTGCTTTTAGATCGCAAGAATAAAAAGAAACTAAAAAGAAAAGAAAGAAGAAAACTAAAAAAAAACTTAGAAAACTGGAACATAAAAAGAATAGTTGTGGTGAGACTATTTATAAAGGACATCCATCTTGGTTACTAATGAGAACTATTCAAACTGGTTTATTGAATTGTGTTTCTAAAACCAATAGTACGTCATCAACCATCAGTATGGACTCACCAGACCAGTTGTATGAATCTCAAACCTATGTACTACCAGTCATTGAAGAACATCCTGGATACACATTTGCGTTCAAGGATTATTGTCCACATGTATTCCATAAACTTAGAGAACTCTCCAATGTAGATAACCTCTCCTATGTCTACAGTATATGTAAATCATGGAATGAGGTATCCACACCTGGAAAATCTGGAAGTATATTCTTTTTCTCTGCTGATAACCAATACGTTCTTAAAACCATTCCCAAGAGAGAAGCCAAACTCTTACGTGAACTTCTACCAGAGTATTATGAACACATCAAAAGAAATCCAAATACACTATTACCAAAATTCTTTGGATTGCATAGAGTGTGTCCAAAGAATGGAAGACAAGTGAGATTCTTGGTAATGAAGAACCTCTTTACAACTCCTAAGGTTATAACACAGAGATTTGATCTAAAAGGGTCAACAGTAGGTAGAGAGCTTCGACATGAGGAGGCTATTAAAAGGAACCCTACTTTTAAGGATTTGGATTTCCGTAGAATGGGTGTCAAATTACATTTGGGTCCTGATAGAAAGAAACTATTTATGCATCAGTTGGCTGAGGATTGTAAATTTTTGGTGAAATTGAATATTATGGATTATAGTTTACTTATAGGTCTACACAAGAAATCTGATTTGGATGCTCAAGAACTTCAAGAGAAACTTCAGCAAGAACAACAACAGAATGGTGGCACAACTCCAATGTTAGGACAAGAAGATGACTCCTATTCATCATGTACAGATACCTCTTCTGATTATTCAAGTGATTCAAGTGATGATGAGGATTATCAAGATCTGAGTTCGTCATTAGATAAGTCTATAGAGCTACAACAGATTCCTACACCTAATGGATCTATAGGTAACGGTGTAAACCCAAAAAGACATATCAGACACCAAAAAAAGATTTCCTCTTTGAGTGAAACTCAAAACTATCTGTCACATCTGAGTAAGATGTCATTACACAGTAGCGGTAATCATACTATGAATACTAATGGACACAATCATCATCATCATCATCAACACCATCATCATATGCTTTATCACTCTACGGAAGCCTATATGAAACCAGTTGACATTCCAACACTACCACCAATCATAAATGAAACTACAAAATTACCAACAGCCAAACCAAAGATCTCTATATTTGAGCATGATAAAGGTGGTATGCAAGGTATCGATCAGCAAGGTAATGCTCTCAATGAATTTTATTTTATTGGTATCATTGATATTCTAATGTTATACACCTTTAGAAAACAAGTGGAACATTCTTATAAGTCATTATTTAATAGGGTATGTATATCTCCCACTATACAAATCCGCATAGGTTAACCATTAGATTTTACTAACTACCTACATTCAACTCTAATAGGGTGAAGTTTCAGCCATTGAACCAGTTGAGTATGCAGCTAGATTCATTAATTTTATCTCTGAAACCATTGATTAAATTTAATCAGTGTTTGAAAAATAAATTCTTTAATTATTTTGAAAGAATTAATCTTTTAGTTTGTTCAATCTTTTCAATTTGGTTAGACTATTATAGTATAGATATCATTGTGTTAATAAGGTCTCTCTAAATTGGAATTTAAAAATAAAAAAGTGTTTAAACACAAACCTTATTATTAATTTGATATTCTAATTTTTTTAAATCATCTGATAAACCAGATGGTTGGTTAACAACTAACCAGTTCCTTATCGATTTTAGTTCCTCAATCTCTTTTTTAATAGATTTTATAATTGAGTTTAAATTCGATATAATTTGATTTTCTTTACTATTTGAACTCTGAAATTGATCAATATCTATAAAGTTACTATATGGTGGTACTGGTGTTTGGTTATATTGTTGTGTAGGTTGTGGTGGTACATAAGTAGATGTTGAATTATATGATTTCTGTTGTTGTGATTGTTGCTGTTGAGTATTAAATGATATAGGTTGAGGTTTAGCTTGTTGATTTATTGTTTTAGGTTTTTGTACATAATTATTTGTATCAATTGAAAATGTAGTTTGATTCTCATAAAAAGAAGCTAATTTCTCATCTAAGTATTTCATAATATTATTATCACCAATTTCTGTGAGTTGTTCCGGTTGCTGTTGTTGCTGTTGTTGATAAGGTGATGAATAGTCTTTTTTAAATGGACTTGTTTCAGTTGATCTTAAAACAAATCTCATTGAATTACCACTAGGAGGTGTAGTATTATACTGATGATCATCATTTTCATTGATATCTTCCATTTTATTTGAAAAGATTCAAAGCCAAAATAAAACTTTGAAAAATTTTTGATTACTGCACAAAAAAATCTAAAAAAAAAATTTTGTGGATTTAAATTATTCAAAAATTATCCCTTCTATAGTCACTTGTTTTTTTTATCATATATAGGCCTATATAAAAAATGGAAGTAAATATAGATGAGGCTCAAGAGATTAGTAATTCTGAAAATGGACATACAAACGAGTTTAAAGTGGATTTGGATTTAAAACCAACTGAAGAAGTTTTGGTATTAGATATCGATGAAGACAATGGTTTACAAGTTCCACTGAATAAGAATATAAATTACAAGAATTGGCATACAGATTATCCAATTAGAGTTAAGAGACATCCAACCAATGGAAGATACCTCATCAGTACAGGTGATTTGGAGAATAATACAGTACTGTTAAAGGATTTACCATATACATGGGCTGTGGATCATTGTGCTTTCAATTTTGTATGTCAACAGTGTTTCTTAGAGGTTCCTTTAGATTCACAAGTTGCTCAACCTGATGGTACTCCAGGTGCTGAATTTATAGTATGTGAACACTGTGAACGTGTTGGATATTGTTCAGAAAAATGCAGAGATATAGACAGTGCACAACATAACCTCGAATGTGCAATCATTGAGAGATTAGATACACAAGAATACTCAAGTTCTTTACTATCAGAGATTAAACTACTCGTTAGAACACTCTCTAGAAAATGGTTAGAACAACAATTGAATGAGTATGCAACCAATACCACTGCCCATTATCAGAAATACAAGTCAGAAACTGCTCAAATTCCACAAGATAACGGTTTGAGATATGATGACTACATTGAATTAGTATCCAATGTAGAGTCATTCCAAGAGTCTCTTAAAGAGTCTTTAACCTATTGGATATGTAACTATATTGTTAAATTGGCTCGAGAAGAATGTCAAAGAGAGGAAGATGGTCAGGACCTATTGGCTATTCTACTGAGAAATAGATGTAATGCATTCTATATTCAAGGTAGACCTAAAGAGGGTGGTAATGGTGAGAGTAGAGGTTGTGGTGTCTATGTAAGAAATTCATTTTTCAACCACTCTTGTAACCCAAATGTGAACTATTGGGTTGTAAACAATAGTTTAGAGGTAGAATGCTCATTAGTTAGAGAGGTTAAAAAAGGCGATGAATTGACAATCTCCTATATTGACACTACAGGTACTCTTGAAGAACGTAGAGAAAAACTTAAAGATGGATACCTGTTTGAATGTCAATGCACAAAATGTAGATATGAAGAAGAATATTTTAATACACATGGAACTTACCCACCTCCACCACCATCTTCTGATGAAAATGAAAACCAAAACATTGAAACACAGCCACAAGAGAATATCACTGAAATGGAAACCAACCCAACAGCTGAAATTAAACAAAAATCTCAAAAGAAGAAAAAGAAGCAAAAACTAAATGGTAATCATAACATCACAACTGTCGATAATATTACAAATAACGATGCTGATTCTAGTATATAAATAATCTAATAACCTTCTCTTCCCTCCTACCATTAAAAATACTTTATTTATTGTAGTTCCATTACGTAATTCTAATATGCCATCTTTAAAATCATCCATGCCACTAAAACACTTTATAAACAAACCAAAACAACAACAACAACAACAACAACAACAATTGTAAAAAAATAAATAATATAATTCTTCATTATAATTTAATTGGGGAATACAAGTAATAATAGTAGGTGTTTATTTTCTATAAAATACATAAAAGTTATTAGATTGTTTGTGGGTATAGTATGGAGAATTAAAGAGTAATTGACTGAGTGGGGGTTTAATGAAACTCTTCAAATGAATTGCACGTAGAGTTTGATTTTGACTTTGTCCTAGACGTTTGAAAAAATTGGAAATTTCATCTGTTGGATATGGGGAAAATTCATCAGATGCCATCTTTAATGAAAGGCTGTTAATAGAATTGTTATATAGAACAGATTCCAATAATTCAGTAATCTTATTATTTGATATTACTATATTCAATCTTTTTAAGGAAGTTGTCTTTTCGATCCAATGTGAGAATTCTGATGTGACTTTTTGAATTTTATAAAGTGTAATAGTATGAATATTACTGCCCAAACAGCTGAAAAGATCATAATTATCATTATGAAGTGAATTCTCAATTGTTAAATCAGTGCAATATTTCACTATATTAGCAAAGTGATGTTTAAATTTAGGATCATAGGGAAATGTATCATAGATCTCGTCATCTTGGTATTCTTCAAGATCATCATACATTTCTAGTTCATCCAATTCATTTATGTCATTCAATTCATCTATGTCATCCAATTCATCTATGTCATCAATGATAGGTTCATTTATAACCTTTTGAATTTCTTCATAAGTTAAAGATGTGGTTGAACTTTGTTGGGTAAAATTTTGGTCTAGTTGTGCGATATTGTCTACACTATCTATTGGTTTTGGTTCTGGCTCATATAATGTTGGCTGTGGTGGTTTAATAAGGTGTAGTTGGAAATTATTATTATTATTATTATTATTATTATTATTATTGTTATAATAATTATTATTATGTAATGGAGGTATTGAATTTATTTGTGGTGGAATTAATTGTTGAATTGGTTCCAAAGTAGATAGATCTTCAAATAAGCCATCATACTGATTTACTAATGGTACTATATCCATTCTATTTATCAGTGAATATTTTAATTCTACTTTTAAGTTGGGTTTATATTGATAAAGTACATCTAGACATTCTGAATATAATGGGATCAAATCAGATTTAAATTTGTCTTTAGGAGAGATATCCAATGTAAATTCTTCAAGAATTGGGTTATTTTCTACTAGAGCATTGATAATATCTCTCAACGGATTAAACTCAAAATACCTATTATCTATAAAGGGGCTAGATATTATTGATAATGATGTCAACTGGTGGTTAAACTTTACAAGAGATAAAAAGAATTCAGCATTTGATGATTTTCCTAATCTACTATCAAAGCTCTTGAGAATTAACTTATTCAATTTCATTTCTTGATTAATTGGAGTTAATCTATCATATTCATTATAATGTAACAGGTCTATAACTAATGTAGTTAATTGATTATAGAATACATCCACTCTACTTTCCAAACCCATTACTTTTTTAATATCCATAAATTCCAAATACCTAATTTGATTTACAATAGAAAATGGTGAATGTGGGTGTATATTCACTTTTAACAAATCTTCTACAGAACCAAACAGTGTTTGAGTTGGGATAAAGGCTGGGAGTATAGAATCGCTGTAATAATTAGATAAAATATCTCTAGTCAAATTAAAGAACTTCCATGACACCAAACCAACCGATTTTAACATTTTCATGATATTTTGGTTATCTTCAAATATAATCTTGATTATATATTTATAGATAAGACCTGGTAATGGAATTTCTTGATTGGTACTCATAACCATTGGTTCAGCTAGAGCCTTTAGTTTTTTCTGAATGAATTTCTCTAATTTCTTATTATAGGGTTTATAAGAAGGTGATTTCTGTTTCATTCTTTCTGGTTGATAGTTTTTACCATTTTCAATTAACAATAAATTAAATGATTCTAAAAGTGATTTTAGATCTACATTAGGATTTTGTGATAATGCTGGATGATTTAAAATTCTCTTGTATTTACTAACTGATATATTAGTTGTTGTAAGAAATTTTAGAACTTCAAGAAGAGATTCAGTACTATCGTTTCCAAGTGCCAAGACGATTGCAAAAACGTTATTCTCCAAATGGATAGTATCCACATTAGTGTACCTATATTCTTCCAAAGTTAGCTTTTTAGCTAGATATTTTATCAGTTGTTGAAAAATTTCATCGGGGTTTTGAGTGGACTTGATAACCTCTTTAATTGGCCCCATATAAGGATTGATAAACTCAATTGGCTCTAATATACACCTTTGGAATATATTAATCAACTCATCTGAATATCCTGGTGGGTGTTGATGTAGTACTTCTAATAGACTAATGATGAGATCTCTTTTACTATAAAGAGTTTCCAAACTCACTTTATCAAGATCTGTTACCAAATTTTGAGCTACATGTATTATTTCATCATTATAATTAAACCAATTCTTTCGAACTTTAGGTCTGGTTAATATTTCAAAACTAAACAAAGAAGTCTTTATCTTTGATGGCATTAGTACCACTATTGGATAATTGAATTTTTCCAAAAGAGTAAACAAATCCTGTTCAGTGCATGTTATTGTATTAAACCTTCCTTGAATAACCTTTTCAAGAGCTATGAGTAGCTTCTGATAAGGGGCCTTTTCTTCTACAAATTGGTCAATGGTTGGTAAATTACTATGTAGTATATGGTGACCTCTCAATAGAGATTCAATTTGGTCCAACTGTTCTTTTACAATCAGAGGTTTGGGTTGTTCTAGTTTCATTTTATACAAGTTTTCGTATTGTCTATTCTGTACACAATATTGTGCAATGGATTCAAATAGTTGAACCTTACCACTAATAAAGTCAGTTACCATATCCTGGATTTTTACACTACCATTGCTACCAACAGTCATTATAAATGAGTTTATCAAGGAGTACAACTGGTTTTTTCTGAGTTTCATTAGAATCTTATGAACTCCACCCATTTTTGGTATAAACTCAGACTGGTATTCTTCAGCACCCAAATGTTCTTTAATACGACTGTAGATATTACAAGAAAAGTAGTTTGAGATCTCTTGAATAAACATTAGAGATCCAATTTCTGTTGAATAATCATCTAAGAGTTCTGTTAGATGTTTATCTACAATTTTTATAGCTTCAAATTTCATGGTGGATTTAGGATGCTGAATATAGTCATAGAGATATTTGAATATCTCTTTACGATTATCCATAAATACTTTAGACTTTGGTTCAACCATTGACAATAAACATAATGAAGCTACGTTTTCTTTACCAATTAGATCTCTATGCTTTTGGTAGAGGAAGATATTGACATTGCTACTACCAAATACCTCTACTAACCTTGAATGTATTCTCAGGTAGTTTTCATAATAGATAGTGAATGGTATAATTCTAAAATAGAAAGGCATCAGTGTTGATCTATCACTGTTATCATTCAGTATCTCTCTATTGTGAATGTGTGATACCAAATTCCTCAATAGATCATTGATAGGATCTAGCTTTTCAAGGAGGTTGATAGTTATCTCTACAAGTGGTAGGTGTATAGTTGAGATAATAGTTTTGTTTATTTTACCATAGTTGAAATACTTTACTAAAATACTGCTAATTTGCTCCAAAACTGTTGGTGTGATTAATGGATCATTAGATTTCAAAACATTATTGATCATTGGTACTATTAACTTTAGAGACTCTTGCGATCCTGAATTTGTATATTCATTTAGAAATGCAATTAATCTTAGGTGTACATATATAGAAGTGTCTTTACACCCAAAACTTATTAAAGTCTCTACTTCATCATTATCCAAAGGCTTTGTTCCTAGGATTTTTTTTGTAACTAGATATTCACTCTTTAATTTCTCACAAAAAATGAATTCGAAAACCAATGATCTCATTATTGGATTTGTTGATTTCATACATTTTAACTTAGACTCTACATATATATTAGTATTCACTGAATAAATGATATATAAAAAAAATTCACATCTACATACCTGAATAGTAAACTGAATCTTTATAGTTTTCCATAGTTAGGGGCACTTTTAGTGATCCTTTAAAATCTCTGAGATATTGGTATCCTTTTGAAACATCAAGTAAATTTACATTTTCAATCAAACTATCAATACTAATTTGAACCTTATTAGTAGTTGGAAAGATAAATTCTGTAAAATCTTTTAATAATTCTTTCTCTTTCATTTTGATCTGCTGCCTCTATTTTGTAATTTAATTTAATTTAATAAAAAAAAAAAAAAAGATCTATTTTTATTCCTGCTATTTGTTGATTGAGTGTATATTCTCTTTTTGCCATTCATGTTTTATAACCTAATTTGAATTATTAATTGGGTGGGTGTAATAATTATTTTTTGCAATGAAATTATTATTTTTTTTTTTAATAATTAAAAATGAGTACAGATAATATTACACAACCAACAACTTTTAACGATATTGATGTTCCAAAAGAACATTTGTCACTCCTTATTTCAAAAATTGATCAACTTTTAAAATATCTTGAAAACCAAGAGAAGAACTTTCTATATCCAACATTAAGGAAACCCAATGGAAAGACATGAAAGATCGTTTACCCTTTGACATTATTTTTAAAGACCGATATAAATTTCCTAAAGATATAACACCAGTTAAAGAATTTGATTGGGAAAATTGTACTGAGGCAAATATGATTAATAATAGTGTTAAACATCTTAATGACAATTTCAAACTCCAAGGATTTACCTATTACAATGTATCTGGTAAAAATGAATTCCTAAACACTGATCACCCCTCTATTCATATATTTTGAAAGGGGGTCTAAATGTAGTAATTGCTTCAGATTTAATTCCAAATAAAGAATTAGACTCTTGTTTTCATTTTGCCATAGAACTCAAACGACTGAACAACTAGTCCAATTAGGACGTTATCAGGCATATGCTCAATTACTGACCTCAAATATAAAATCTACCTTTCCAGTTGTTCATATTATAACTGATCTTAAAAAATCATGGAGGTTCAGATGGTTCGAAAATAGATCTATAGTTGTATATAATCCTACCTCTCCATCACAAGCCTACGAACTGATAAAAATGAGATTTAGAAACCTCCAATCAAAGGAACCTTCTTTTATTCATCCTAAGCTTAAGAAAGAATTCCAATTCATCAAACCCAACAAGCCCATCTTCCAAGCTACAAACCCAAAATGTAGCAAAAATTAATGATTTTTTTGATATTTTAGATGAAAATGAATCAATGATTCATTAAATATCAAATTCAAAATTTTATCTCTATGGAAAGACAAATAGACCACCTTACCATGAAAAATTCATAATAAATAACCTTTAGTTTTAAGTTGTTTATGATGTTTATTTCAAATGAGTATTTTCTTTATTTAGAATATGAAAATAACCTTCAAATTTAATTGAAATGAAAAAAAATTTTTTTGTTGTATAATCCCTAAAATACATAATTAATACTTATTTAAATTTTTTTAAAATGAGTCCTTTCCTTATTTAGAATTTGAAATCGACCTAGATCATATGTTACCTTAGGTTTTAATAATATATGTCCATCTTTCCTGTACAGGTTGAGATATTGAATATTTGGATGGATAGAGGCTTTTGCAAAGATTTTATTAATCACCGAACATGGTAGTTTCTTACAGTTGATAGAAAGACTGTGGAGATTAACTAGTTTACCAATTTTATCAATAGAATCCTCATCAAGATTACCAACAATAACTTTCAAAGATCTTAGTCTCTTAAAGTAACCATCTTTAAACAAATCAGTATACCATAGATTTTTTCCAACAGTTGCAGTGTAACAGTTATTAGATGCTGATTTCAACTGTCTATCAGTTATATCCTCATAAGAGAAATTGCAAGAGGAAAAAATTTTACATTTACTCTCTGGAATCAGTAGATTGGATCTAACGATTTTAAGAAGTTTTCTAAACCTTGCTGTGATAAAGTTTGGTTGGTATACCAGTTTGAATTGAAGGAGATTTGTGGAATGGTATCTAAAGAGTCTTGATAAAACAGTGTAGAGGATTGGGAATTCTTCATTTGTTGGTGAAAATTTTATAACTAATTTAAATTGTTGTAGGTTTGTGCAATACTTGAAAAGATTAATAAGAGCTGGTAGATCAACTACTTCTGTATTATACTCAAAAGAGAGTTGAATGAGATTTGGTAGATTTCTATTTACAGTATATTCAAAGTGTGTTTTGATATCCAGTGATGTCAATCTATAGAATACCTCTTCGGCTTGTGTGAAGTGAAAATTTGACAATCCCCAATAAGAACAATGACCAATTCCATCTCGAAGTAATGACCATTCTCTACCTATGAATAGTTTCTTTTCAGTTTCAAACTCCAAGTACTTAGACCCATTAAATACCCTTGAAAACAAACCAATAGAGACCTTCAAAAACTGTTTAGATACCAATGCATAATTGAGATAATTACTAAGTTTTTCATCTTGAACACTATATAACCACCTTAAAATAGCAGATATAATGGTATCTTGCAATATAAACTCTTTTTTAACTGGATTATAGGTATACTTAAACCCAGTCAGCAAAGGATCAGTCAGAAAATAGAGTGACTTGATATCATGTTTAATGACATATTTAACCAATGGTTTCTTTTTGGGAAATGATATAAACCTATCTAGAATACCTCTTTGCATTTGTGGATCCAATAGACCTATACTCTGAAAATACTTCATTATATTCTTTATACGAGGTACTGTATTCAATTTCCATTTTTCCAGAACCTTTGATACTATATACCTATGAATATCTTCAACATCTTCATCAGACAAAATTACATAAAATGGCTTTTCTTCACTTCCAGGTCTTGGGAATATAAAATTGTGAATGATAGTAAACCTTTCAAAAACCAAAAAGAATTCATCTCTATCTTCAATTTTAATAACCTGCTGGAAAAACCCTTCCATATAAAATTTTTTAAAGTCTATCATTCTCACTATCAGACCAGCAATTAATGGTAATCTGCTAAAATCACTTAGATCTTTGGGATTTAGTAGCCAAGGTGTAAAGCGTCTAATTATATCATCCAAATTGATAACAAGTCTCAAACTATACAATATTAGGATGAAATCTCCTCTTTGATAGACTAGACTAGAAAACAAATTCTTACTCTGCTCTTCATTACCATTATTTTGACCTAGATACTTGATAACAGGAATTATCGCCAAAGAATTGACCTCTATTATGTGTTTAAGTTTTGTATAGCTATCACAAAAATATGGTATTATAAAATCTATACTGTAGTTTGGGTTTCTATCCATGGTTTTAGTGAAGGTCACAAATAACAAAGCACTCACAGCAGAATCAAAAGATTCACCCACTTTCTTGCAGTATTTCAAGACTTTCTGAAATAGTGAGTAATCTGGATTTTTTTTGACTTGAATTTTACATACAGCGTTATAAACACTATCTGATTTCTCTATCAATATTTCGTCACTTTCATTCTCCATAAAGTAGTCTAGAACCTTTAACAGTTTTTCACCTTCCAGATTCTCTTTGATAAAGTTATCTCGTAGCTTCTGATATATCCCACTGAATTTAGCTGAATTTATAATACTCTCTTTCACCATAGGTATTGATAACAGATAACTCCTACACAATTTATTCTCCAACCAAACTATTATTCTATCGAGATCCAAATGAACTATATTTTTCTTTGAAAGAATATTAACCCACATTTTTAATTCATTTTTTGTTTCACAAAAAAATCTAGAGTAACGTTTAATATTATCTTGTGTGATTACAGGTACCTCTGATCCAAGTTCAGTGAGACAGTATATCATAGGTTTCATTCCAGAAAAAAGGATTCTACCATTATTAGACATTTGATTAAACAAATCTCTAGTAGATTCTTCCAATACCTTAGAACCTAGGTACTTTGATAAATAGAACCAATCTATGTACTCTTCATGTGATTTACCAGGTTGTTGATCTTCAACAAATAATACACCTAATGGCATAAGTCTATATATTATTTCCAAAATAGATAGATAATGTGGTGTAACCTCTTTGATTTCCTCTGGATTTAGATTCTGTAGTGTTGAAAAACACAAATTAAACAGAAGTGCTTCTAGTTTAAAAAAATAATCATAGGTATCAGCGTATTTGTAATGAAATTTCACCAAATCTATTGAAGACTTTACAAAATCCACTGAAATACTTTGCAAACTATTCTTAAACTTGTAATATTCTTTTTTCAATGAAAATCTAGTTTTGATGTATACAAATCCAATGTGTTGGTATGCCATTTTTAATAACCTAATAATAGTCCTTTCATCCACTTTACCATCACAAATATGAATTAACTGATGATGGAGATTAGTTAGAGTTTTAGTTTTTCATTTTCTCTATTACTTCACAATACTAACATTTACAACTTCACCTAAAGTTAGTGGAGATTGAATATCATTTTTAAACTCTAGATTTTTAATACATAATTCAATATAGTCTTTATTACCAGACTGCAAAATTTTTAAAATGCCCTTGTTCCAATACAATTGTTTGAGGAGTGAAGGAATATAAAGAAGTTGAACTATTTCCCTATGTTGAGGATCTTTGTTTGTCACATCAAAGTTATAACTGTCAATCAATTTCAATGATTTCGATAACATCAAATAATCTGGATTTAGTTGAGTACTTTTCCATTTTAATTCTTCATTTGGTTCTAAACTATCATTTTCAATATCAGACATTGATATGTAAAAAAATAAAGTGTTTATTGAAAAAATTTTAAACACATTTGATATGTGTTCACTTTACACCATGTTTACTTTACAAAAATTAAAATTCAAAAATATGCTCTACTTCACCGAACCATTAATGAAAATTTTTAAGAAAAAAAACTCTATAATATAAAATTTACAAGATATTATTTTATTATTATATATATATATATTTTTAAAATGTCGGATTCAGAAGAATTTTTTGAGAGAACCAAGGAGAACTCTATAACATTTAATATTGGAGCTAAGCCTGAAAAGGTAGATTTTACCAATAAACCAAAGTTTGATACAATTACAAATTTAGGTAAAGATAAAAGACCAAAAGATGCACTATTACAACAAAGTCCTGGTATATCTTCAGCTTATAATATTGGTTGTCATTCTTTTGTAAAAGCCTGTATTCTTGCATACAATGATCACCATCATTTAATTTTGAAACCAGATGATCTATGGTACGAATTAACATACAAAATTTAGAATAACATTTTACTAATCTATCATACTTACTTATAATAAGGATTGCTATATTATCACAATTTTCAAATTATGTGAATTTACATTCAGAGAAATTAAGAAATAAATTTGTAGAACATGAAGGACAAAAAGAATTAGAGGTGGTATGTGGGGGTACATTACGAACAGCTCCCTATGATTTACTGACTAAAATGATGTCAGATTCCATTGCAAAGAATATAAAAGACCCTTCAATTAGAGATTGGGCAGTACCTTCGTTTAGTACCTCTACTGAAACTGATCGTATTGTTGGTATCGTCATGTTGATGGCAACTTTTAAAAACTATTTTGCCTACAAGTTTAGTTTGAGATGTGGTCTACCACAAGTAACTCTACTAGGCACCATTGAAGACTGGGAACAACTTAAAGTAAAAACACAAAGACTCTTAGAATTTGACACTGGAGATAAATACATGCACCAGTGGTTAGATATGTTAAACCCTGTGTTAGACAAGTTCATAGATAGTTCCAAAGGTAAAGTTGACACATATTTTTGGATGAGAATTGCAAGTTTTCAAGGAGGTGGTTCAGGTCCAACTTATTTGTCAGGTTGGATCACTGTATTTACAGTCTTTGATGACAGTGGTAAATGGGTTGATAAACAAAAAAAGAAGCAATCCATTAGAGGCACCCTGGAAACTGAATGGTTTTTTATCGATTCTCAAAATATACCAGTTGGATATGCTTTTGCTCCTGTAACTATTGACGATAATGGTACCATTTATAAATCAGAGATTTATGCTGGTCACATGGCTGCTGATATTCTAAATGAAAATACCATTCAACCAAGACTAGATTGGGCACTTTTACTTAAAGAATAAATTTGTAATAAAGTCATTCAAAAATTATACTATATATGTTTATCAAATTATTTATTATTATTTATATCTTATAAAAAGTGGAGATTGATATTCACTAATGAAATCACCTGTACTGATGTTGGTCATATCGATATTATATTTGGACTTATCTCTTGAAATTAATGAAAATTTATCAATTAATTTGATGAATTTTAGAGTGGGGTGAGAATTGGCTATTTTAAAGAGTTCATTTAACTCGGTATCATAGGGATGTGTGTAAATGGGACATGTTAATTTTCTCAATTTGGTAAGAGAGAGAATCTTTGTATCAATTTCATAGTAGGTTGATGTGAAATAGGATACTTTTAGATATAAACTAGTGACTTGAGACTGAACAGATGAATTTTCAAAGAGTGTAGTTAGAATATTAACATCATTATATTCACTTAGAATTTTGAGTTTTTGGAGTTTAGGAAATGGACTAATGAAATTAAGTTTTTGTAGATATAAATGGATAATCAGCCCATAACAATAGGAATGGCCATCTTCGAGGTCTGTAGGTACCATCAAGTTTTTGTTATTATATTGTAGATAGATATTGGGATGTTCGATATAGGGTTTGATAATGAGTTTTCTACCATTATTATCAATATTAGCTGCTTTTTCAATCTCTTCCAATCTTTTAAGAATTGGTAGAAATTCAGTAGTTTTTGCTGGTGATTTAGATTTATCAACTGTGTATCTGATTTTAACTTGTTCAAGATTAGGTAAATTTGAAAGTTCATTGATAACCTGTGTTATTTCTTTCCATGGTTTATCATAAATCTTAGATAGATTCAAATCAATGTATTCTAAATTTGGACTGAACTGAAGTAGATTCAATAAACTCAGGAAATTAATCTTATTTCCATACCCATTGAATTTAACAGTTAGTGATTTTAGATTCTTCATTTCTTGTTTAACAAGGTATAGGAAATTGTTGGTGTCCAAGTTCAGAGATGACAACTGGAGGAAAACATTTTCCATATCGTCATAGTGGAAACGAGATAATTGACTATATTTCAAATGGTAGAGAGAACCTTGAAAGAATGACCATTTAGAGATTTTGAATCTACTAACTGCATTATCAAATCTCACTGGTATATTCTTGAATATCTTACAAGTCTCATTGAAGAAGACTTTACTTGTCAAAGCCATTTCCAAGTACTCTTGCTTTGATACACGTTCATCTTGGTAGAGGTATCTAAGTACTTTTTGTACTAACAAGTTCTGTACTTGTGGTGTAGAGCTACTAAAATCCTGTTCTTGGATATCCAGATTGAAACTAAATCCAGTCAATTTTGAGTCAAAAAGGAAATCTAATGGTTTGATTTCCTCTTGTTTAATGAATTTCAATAGTAATCTTTTGATTTGGTCTTTTAATAACTTGAATTGCTCTAGTATTTTGTTTGTAGTCTCTGAACTAGGTAGAGTTTGAAGAGGTTTAAACCAAATATAAACCATTTTTAATTGTTCAAAAGATAGTTTACTTAAAGTCAAATTGTATGATTGGATGAAATGTGATGTTATATACTGGTGAATAGGTTCAATTGGTTGGTCAAATGGTGTTTTGTAGTTGATAGGTTTCAATCCATCACTGTGATATAAACCAAATAGTTTGGTGTGAATACTATTGAATATTGACCATTGGGAATTCTCAGTAAGTTTAAATTGTCGTTCACTATCCAATTTGATTAGTTCGTTAAACCATTGAATGTAATACGTTTCAATATCTAATATTCCAGAGATTAGATTTATAAAGATTTTCAATTGTTCAGAACGTCTTTGGTATCTATAGTAATAATAATTGTGATGAGTCAAACCCTTTGTGGCAATTGAAATTAGGTTCTGACCAATGAGTGCGTCGATATTGATATAGTTCTTTAACCCAATCATGATTTCCATAATCTGATTCACAGAGGGTTTGATGTGCTCTACTCTGACTTTTTCTTCCAGGTTTTTGGTGATCAATTGTGTGTAATCACCAAAATCTAAGAAATACTTGCACAATCTAATGTATTTAGAAGGTTCCTTCAGAAGTTCTTTAATTTGATTCATCAAATAGGTAACCTCTTTCTTGGTTCTGATATAGGGATAGATCATCTCTAGATTTAATGAAATATCACTTTCGAGATTCTTGGTAAATGATCTAACTGTCTTTTCAAAGATATCAAAATGTTGTTGATTGTTGGATATCAATTGATAGTATTTCAATAGAGTGTCATAGAAATGTGCATCTCGAGTCACACTTTGTTTGTTACTGTTGATGCATGTAGTGAGAAATGATGCCATTGAAACTAGACTTTGTTTATCTTCATGTGCCATTAGATATTCCAGTAAATAAATATTATTCTCTGGTGAAGATTTGGAATGATTTACCAGTAAGTGATGTATAGTCTTATAGTTTTTGGACTTTCGAATCTCTCTGTCAATATCAGGATGCATTAAGATTTGGTTGAGAAAAGTTGTAAAGTTTCCATTACCCACAATTGAAATGGTATTCTCTATTTTCTCCAATGCAAATTTAGGTTTACTAGTCATCAAAGATACAAATAATTGGTAGGTTTCCATTTGTTTTGGATTGAAAGGTTTTGTAAATATATATTTTTCCACAACCATCATTTCATAGATTTTGTTGTGATGGGTGCTATTGAATTGTCCATATCTATCAATTAGCATGGATAAGGTGTGTGATATCTGATTTTGTAGTTCTAAATTAGAGATTTTGAAACCTTCAACTAAAACCTCATAGATATCCTGAATGTTTAACTCAATCTTTGGTGAATCTTCTAGACAATTGAGTAATCCAAGAACTGAAAACATAGGTCCAGGTTTAGAAATTGATTTCTTTGTCCACTCTTTATAGATCTTATATGATTCTTTTTCAATCAAAGCATTTCCATAGTACTTTCTAAGATAGTATAAATTTGTCTGTCCTTTTTGAGATCGATCCAATTGTTTTTCAAGTTCGTATAGAGTAGCCAATTTCCTGGTTTTGTTATATTTAAAGATAAATGGTAACAAAGAGATATAATCATCTTTAAGTGATTGAATATCACTTTCAGTCAGATTCTGAAATGTCAACAAACACAACCAAAATATAAGTTTTTCAACATTTGGATCTTGTGCTTTTTCCATATCATCAGCCATCACAATATGAATTACACCTCTAACAAACTCAGCAGTTAGTTTTGTTGGTAGAATAATATCAGTACGTTGTGTGAAATCATCTTGTACATCCTCTCTAGTCAGAACTTTTCTAGCTGGTATTGAATCATTTGGATCATTACCTGGGAAATAGGTATCCGTAATAATACGCATTACAAATTCCATTAGATTTATAAATGAAATAGGAAGGATTTTCCACTCCCTAACTCTTTTTTTTTCATGAATTAGTTTTGTAATCTAAAATTTAGAATTTAAAGTTGTTAGTAATGGTATTGATAAATGATATCTTTAATAAATAACATACATTAAAAAGAGAAGTAAAAGGTATCAAATCATTTTTGTAACCCAAATGTTTAGAATAACAATTTAAAATTTGGTTATCATTAAAGATGAGTGAGATTACAGTTGGATCATGTGTCTGAAGATACTTGGGTACCAATGACATGAGGTAGTTATAAACTTTCAGTATCCTGGTATGATTCAATACTTTTGATCTAATAAATTGGTTCTTTTTACTTCCTGTTGTTGTTTTTGTTGTTATTTCATTTGTTTGACTAATGTCAGTTTCAGCCCACTTTAATAATTTTGCTAAAATCAAATAGTCATCAATACTTAATACACTGTCTGACAACAGTAATTTATTTTCTTCTGACATTGGGTCATTTTCCAACCAAGGTAAAAAAACCTCTTCAAAAAAGGTATTGTATTCTTTTACACCACATCCTATAGAAAATCGATTGTAGCTATTCTGGTCAAAATAGAATACTTCAGGCCACAGATTAGATGGTGAATTTAAATCGGATATCATAACTGAACCGCAAACATAAAAATCGTATAACATGACTGAAATGCACACATAAAAATATTTTAAGTAGAAAAAATTATTTTATTCTATTAGTCAATGAAAATATATTTAAACCAAAACTAGACTAGATTGGGCTTTTACTTAAAGATTAAATTTGTAATAAAGTCATTCAAAAATGTACTATATATATGTTTATCATATTAATTATTATTATTTATATCTTATAAAAAGTGGAGATTGATATTCACTAATGAAATCACCTGTATTGATGTTGGTAATATCGATATTATAATTTGATGAATAATCTTGAATTAATTTGATGAATTTTAGAGTGGGGTGAGTATTGGCTACTTTAAAGAGTTCATTTAACTCGGTATCATAGGGATGTGTGTAAATAGGACATGTGAGTTTTCTCAATTTGGTAAGTAATATAATCATTGGACCTATTGTAGTGTAGGTTGATTTGAAATAGGATACTGGTAGAAGAAGACTAGTGACTTGAGATTGAACAGATGAATTTTCAAAGAGTGTAGTTAGAGTTCTATCATCATAATGATCTAGAATTTTGAGTTTTTGGAGTTTAGGAAATGGATTAATGAAATTAAGGTTTTGTAGATAGCGGTGACCGATAATCAGCCCAAAACAATAGGAATAGTAGTCTTTGAAGTCTGTAGATACTATAAAGTTGTTATTATATCTTGGATGGATTTTGGGATGTTCGATATAGGTTTTGATAATGAGTTTTCTACCATTTTTATCAATATTAGTTACTTTTTCAATCTCTTCCAATCTTTTAAGAATTGGTAGAAATTCAGCACTTGTTGTTGGTGATTTAAATTTATCAACTGTGTATCTGATTTTAACTTGTTCAAGATTAGGTAAATTTGAAATTTCATTGATAACCTGTGTTATTTCTTGCCATGGTTTATCATAGGTGTTAGATAGATTCAAATCAATGTATTCTAAATTTGGACTGAACTGAAGTAGATTCAGTAAACTCAGAAAATTAATCTTATTTTCATATCCATTGAATTCAACAGCTAGTGATGTTAGATTCTTCATTTCTTGTTTGACAAGGTATAGGAAATTGTTGGTGTCCAAGTTCAGAGATGACAACTGGAGGAAAACATTTTCCATATCGTCATAGTGGAAACGAGATAATTGACTATATTTCAAATGGTAGAGAGAACCTTGAAAGAATGACCATTTAGAGACTTTGAATCTATGAATTGAATATTCAAATCTCACTGGTATATTCTTGAAAATTTTACAAGTCTCATTGAAGAAGACTTTACTTGTCAAAGCCATTTCCAAGTACTCTTGCTTTGGCACACGTTCATCTTGGTAGAGGTATCTAAGTACTTTTTGTACTAACAAGTTCTGTACTTGTGGTGTGGAGCTACTAAAATCATGTTCTTGAATATCCAGATTGAAACTAAATCCAGTCAATTTTGAGTCAAAAAGGAAATCTAATGGTTTGATTTCCTCTTGTTTAATGAATTTCAATAGTAATCTTTTGATTTGATCTTTTAATAACTTGAATTGCTCTAGTATTTTGTTTGTAGTCTCTGGACTAGGTAGAGTTTGAAGAGGTTTAAACCACATAAAAACCACTTTTAATTGTTCAAAAGATAGTTTACTTAAAGTCAAATCGTATGATTGGATGAAATGTGATGTTATATACTGGTGAATAGGTTCAATTGGTTGATCAAATGGTGTTTTGTAGTTGATAAGTTTCAACCCATCACTGTGATATAAACCAAATAGTTTGGTGTGAATACTATTGAATATTGACCATTCGGAGTACTGAGTAAGTTTAAATTGTCGTTCAAAATCCACTTTGATTAGGTAGTTAAACCATTGAATGTAATACGTTTCAATATCTAATATTCCAGAGATTAGATTTATAAAGATTTTCAATTGTTCAGAACGACTTTGGTATCTACGGTAATAATAATTGTTATGATATAAAGACTCTCTGGCAATTGAATTTAGGTTCTGACCAATGAGTGCGTCGATATTGATATAGTTCTTTAACCCAATCATGATTTCCATAACCTGGGGTATAGAGGGTTTGTTGAGCTCTGCTCTGACTTTTTTTCCCAGGTTTTTGGTTATCAATTGTGTGTAATCCTCATCACCAATATCTAAGAAATACTTGCACAGTCTAATGTATTTAGAAGGTTCCTTCAGAAGTTCTTTAATTTGATTCATCATATAGGTAACCTCTTTCTTGGTTCTGATATAGGGATAGATCATCTCTAGATTTAATGAAATATCACTTTCGAGATTCTTGGTAAATGATCTAACTGTCTTTTCAAAGATATCAAAATGTTGTTGATTGTTGGATATCAATTGATAGTATTTCAATAGAGTGTCATAGAAATGTGCATCTCGAGTCACACTTTGTTTGTTACTGTTGATGCATGTAGTGAGAAATGATGCCATTGAAACTAGACTTTGTTTATCTTCATGTGCCATTAGATATTCCAGTAAATAAATATTATTCTCTGGTGAAGATTTGGAATGATTTACCAGTAAGTGATGTATAGTCTTATAGTTTTTGGACTTTCGAATCTCTCTGTCAATATCAGGATGCATTAAGATTTGGTTGAGAAAAGTTGTAAAGTTTCCATTACCCAAAATCGAAATGATAGTCTCTATTTTCTCCAATGCAAATTTAGGTTTACTAGTAATCAAAGATACAAATAATTGGTAATTTTCCATTTGTTTTGGATTGAATGGTTTTGTAAATATAGATTTTTCCACAACCATCATTTCATAGATTTTGTTGTGATGGGTGCTATTGAATTGTCCATATCTATCAATTAGCATGGATAAGGTGTGTGATATCTGATTTTGTAGTTCTAAATTGGAGATTTTGAAACCTTCAACTAAAACCTCATAGATATCTTGAATATTAGACTCAATCTTTGGTGACTCTTCTAGACAATTGAGTAACCCAAGAACTGAAAACATAGGTCCAGGTTTAGAAATTGATTTCTTTGTCCACTCTTTATAGATCTTATATGATTCTTTTTCAATCAAACATTTCCATAGTACTTTCTAAGATAGTATAAATTTGTCTGTCCTTTTTGAGATCTATCAAGTTTTTTAAGTTCATAGAGAGTTGCCAATTTCCTGGTTTTGTTATATTTAAAGATAAATGGTAACAAATATATATAATCATCTTTAAGTGACTGAATGTCACTTTCAGTCAGATTCTGAAATGTCAACAAACACAACCAAAATATAAGTTTTTCAACTTTTGAATCTTGTGCTTTTTCCATATCATCAGCCATCACAATATGAATTACACCTCTAACAAACTCAGCAGTTAGTTTTGTTGGTAGAATAATATCAGTACGTTGTGTGAAATCATTATCTCTAGTCAGAACTTTTGTGGTTAGTGTTGAATCATTTGGATCATTACCTGGGAAATAGGTATCCGTAATAATACGCATTGCAAAATTCATTAGATTTATAAATGAACTAGGAAGGATTTTCCACTCCCTAACTCCTTTTTTTTCATGAATTAGTTTTGTAATCTAAAATTTAGAATTTAACAGTTGTTAGTAATAGTATTAATAAGTGATATCTTTAATATATAACATACATTAGAAAGAGAAGTAAAAGGTATTAAATCATTTTTGTAACCCAAATGTTTAGAATAATAATTTAAAATTTGGTTATCATTAAAGATGAATGAGATTACAGTTGGATCATAGGTTTGAAGATACTTGGGTACCAATGACATGAGGTAGTTATAAACTTTTAGTCCACCAGTATGATTCAATACTTTTGATCTAATAAATTGGTTCTTTTTACTTTCTGTTGTTGTTTTTGTTGTTATTTCATTTGTTTGATTAATGTCAGTTTCAGCCCACTTTAATAATTTTGCTAAAATCAAATAGTCATCAATACTCAATACACTGTCTGACACCTGTAATTTATTTTCTTCTGACATTGGGTCATTTTCCAACCAAGGTAAAAAAACCTCTTCAAAAAAGGTATTATATTCTTTTACACCACATCCTATAGAAGATCGATTGCTATCGTTATTCTGGCTAAAATGAAATACTTCAGGCCACAGATTAGATGGTAGATTAAAATCGGATATCATAACTGAACTGGAAACATAAAAAAATATTTTCAAAGTAGAAAAATTTGATTTTATAGGAGTAATTTATAGAAAGAGACCAAAGGTCGAAGTTTTTCAAAAGATAAAAGTTATAGATTGGGCACTTTTACTTAAAGAATATATTTGTAAAAAAGTCATTCAAAAATGTACTATATTATGTTTATCAAATTGTTTATTATTATTATTTATTATTATTTATATCTTATAAAAAGTGGAGATTGATATTCACTAATGAAATCACCTGTACTGATGTTGGTCATATCAATATTACTTTTGGAATTATCTCTTGGAATTGAGGTATAATTTGATGAATAATATTGAATTAATTTGATGAATTTTAGAGTGGGGTGAGTATTGGCTACTTTAAAGAGTTCATTTAACTGAGTATCATAGGGACGTGTGAAAATTGGACATGTTAATTTTCTCAATTTGGTAAGAGAGAGTATCTTTGGACCAATTGCATTGTAGGTTGATGTGAAATAGGATACTGGTAGAAGAAGACTAGTGACTTGAGACTGAATAGATGAATTTTCAAAGAGTGTAGTTAGAATATTAATATCATAATCAGCTTGAATTTTGAGTTTTTGGAGTTTAGGAAATGGATTAATGAAATTGAGGTTTTGTAGATAGTGGTCACGGATAATCAGCCCAAAGCAATAGGAATAGTAGTCTTTGAAGTCTGTAGGTACCATCAAGTTGTTATTATTATATCTTAGATAGATATTGGGATGTTCAATATAGGATTTGATAATGAGTTTTCTACCATTTTTATCAATATTAGTTGCTTTTTCAATCTCTTCCAATCTTTTAAGAATTGGTAGAAATTCAGTAGTTTTTGCTGGTGATTTAGATTTATCAACTATGTATCTGATTTTAACTTGTTCAAGATTATGTAAATTTGAAATTTCATTGATAACCTGTGTTATTTCTTGCCATGGTTTATCATAGGTGTTAGATAGATTCAAATCAATGTATTCTAAATTTGGACTGAACTGAAGTAGATTCAATAAACTCAGAAAATTAATCTTATTTCCATTACCACTGAATTTAACAGTTAGTGATGTTAGATTCTTCATTTCTTGTTTGACAAGGAATAGGAAATTGTTGGTGTCCAAGTTCAGAGATGACAACTGGAGGAAAACACTTTCCATATCGTCATAGTGGAAACGAGATAATTGACTATATCTCAAATGGTAGAGAGAACCTTGAAAGAATGACCATTTAGAGACTTTGAATCTACGAATTGAATTTTCAAATCTCACTGGTATATTCTTGAATATCTTACAAGTCTCATTGAAGAAAACTTTACTTGTCAAAGCCATTTCCAAGTACTCTTGCTTTGGTACACGTTCATCTTGGTAGAGGTATCTAAGTACTTTTTGTACTAACAAGTTCTGTACTTGTGGTGTGGAGCTACTAAAATCCTGTTCTTGAATATCCAGATTGAAACTAAATCCAGTCAATTTTGAGTCAAAAAGGAAATCTAATGGTTTGATTTCCTCTTGTTTAATGAATTTCAACAGTAATCTTTTGATTTGGTCTTTTAATAACTTGAATTGCTCTAGTATTTTGTTTGTAGTCTCTGAACTAGGTAAAGTTTGGAGAGGTTTAAACCACATAAAAACCACTTTTAATTGTTCAAAAGATAGTTTACTTAAAGTCAAATCGTATGATTGGATGAAATGTGATGTTATATACTGGTGAATAGGTTCAATTGGTTGGTCAAATGGTGTTTTGTAGTTGATAGGTTTCAACCCATCACTGTGATATAAACCAAATAGTTTGGTGTGAATACTATTGAATATTGACCATTCGGAATACTCAGTAAGTTTAAATTGTCGTTCACTATCCAATTTGATTAGTTCGTTAAACCATTGAATGTAATACGTTTCAATATCTAATATTCCAGAGATTAGATGTATAAAGATTTTCAATTGTTCAGAACGACTTTTGGATCTATTGTAATAATAATTGTAATGATTTAAAGACTCTGTGGCAATTGAAGTTAGGTTCTGACCAATGAGTGCGTCGATATTGATATAGTTCTTTAACCCAATCATGATTTCCATAATCTGGTTCACAGAGGGTTTGATGTGCTCTAAACTGACTTTTTCTTCCAGGTTTTTGGTTATCAATTGTGTGTAATCACCAAAATCTAAGAAATACTTGCACAGTCTAATGTATTTAGAAGGTTCCTTCAGAAGTTCTTTAATTTGATTCATCAAATAGGTAACCTCTTTCTTGGTTCTGACATAGGGATAGATCATCTCTAGATTTAATGAAATATCACTTTCGAGAGTCTTGGTAAATGATCTAACTGTCTTTTCAAAGATATCAAAATGTTGTTGATTGTTGGATATCAATTGATAGTATTTCAATAGAGTATCATAGAAATGTGCATCACGAGTTACACTTTGTTTGTTACTGTTGATGGCTTTAGTGAGAAATGATGTCATTGAAACTAGACTTTGTTTATCTTCATGTGCCATTAGATATTCCAGTAAATAAATATTCTTCTCTGGTGAAGTTTTGGAATGAGTTATCAGTAACTGATGTATAGTCTTATAGTTTTTGGACTTTCGAATCTCTCTGTCAATATCAGGATGCACCAAGATTTGGTTGAGAAAAGTTGTAAAGTTTCCATTACCTACAATCGAAATGATAGTCTCTATTTTCTCCAATGCAAATTTAGGTTTACTAGTCATCAAAGATACAAATAATTGGTAGGTTTCCATTTGTTTTGGATTGAAAGGTTTTGTAAATATAGATTTTTCCACAACCATCATTTCATAGATTTTGTTGTGATGGGTGCTATTGAATTGTCCATATCTATCAATTAGCATGGATAAGGTGTGTGATATCTGATTTTGTAGTTCTAAATTGGAGATTTTGAAACCTTCAACTAAAACCTCATAGATATCCTGAATATTAGACTCAATCTTTGGTGACTCTTCTAGACAATTGAGTAATCCAAGAACTGAAAACATAGGTCCAGGTTTAGAAATTGATTTCTTTGTCCACTCTTTATAGATCTTATATGATTCTTTTTCAATCAAAACATTTCCATAGTACTTTCTAAGATAGTATAAATTTGTCTGTCCTTTTTGAGATCTATCCAGTTTTTTAAGTTCATAGAGAGTTGCCAATTTCCTGGTTTTGTTATATTTAAAGATAAATGGTAACAAAGATATATAGTCATCTTTAAGTGATTGAATATCACTTTCAGTCAGATTCTGAAATGTCAACAAACACAACCAAAATATAAGTTTTTCAACTTTTGAATCTTGTGCTTTTTCCATATCATCAGCCATCACAATATGAATTACACCTCTAACAAACTCAGCAGTTAGTTTTGTTGGTAGAATAATATCAGTACGTTGTGTGAAATCATCTTGTACATTATCTCTAGTCAGAACTTTTGTAGGTTGTGTTAAATCATCTGGATCATTACCTGGGAAATAGGTATCCGTAATAATACGCATTGCAAAATCCATTAGATTTGCGAATGAACTAGGAAGGATTTTCCACCCTCTAACTCCTTTTTTTTCATGAATTAGTTTTGTAATCTAAAATTTAGAATTTAAAGTTATTAGTAATAGTATTGATAAGTGATACCTTTAATAAATAACATACATTAGAAAGAGAAGTAAAAGGTATCAAATCATTTTTGTAACCCAAATTATATGAATAACATTTTAAAATTTGATTTCCATTAAAGATGAATGAGATTACAGTTGGATCATAGGTTTGAAGATACTTGGGTACCAATGACATGAGGTAGTTATAAACTTTCAGTCCACCAGTATGATTCAATACTTTTGATCTAATAAATTGGTTCTTTTTACTTCCTGTTGTTGTTTTTGTTGTTATTTCATTTGTTTGACTAATGTCAGTTTCAGCCCACTTTAATAATTTTGCTAAAATCAAATAGTCATCAATACTCAATACACTGTCTGACACCTGTAATTTATTTTCTTCTGACATTGGGTCATTTTCCAACCAAGGTAAAAAAACCTCTTCAAAAAAGGTATTGTATTCTTTTACACCACATCCTATAGATAATCGATTGTTATTCTGGTCAAAATAGAATACTTCAGGCCACAGATTCGATGGTGAATTTAAATCGATTCCGGATATCATGACTGAAATGCAAAAATAAAAAAATTTTTAGTCGAAAAAATTATAAATATCAATAAACTATTTAAAATTTAATCATTGAGAGATTAGATATGATCTGATTTATAAATGGTTCAAATTAAATTTTTGAAATATCTATGATAGATTTAGGCAGGTCACATGGCTGCTGTAATACTAAATGAAAATACAATTCAAGCATGACTAGATTTGGCACTTTTACATAAAGAATAAATGTATAATAAAGCCATTAAAAGATTGTACTATTTATCAAATTGTTTATTATTATTTATATCTTATAAAAAGTGGAGACTGATATTCACTAATGAAATCACCTGTATTGATGTTGGTCATATTGATATTACATTCAGATTTTTCTCTTGGATATGGGGTATCATTTGGTGAAAATTTTGGAATTAATTTGATGAATTTTAGAGTGGGGTGAGTATTGGCTACTTTAAAGAGTTCATTTAACTCGGTATCATAGGGATGTGTGTAAATAGGACATGTGAGTTTTCTCAATTTGGTAAATAATATAATCATTGGACCTATTGTAGTGAAATAGGATACTGGTAGAAGAAGACTAGTGACTTGAGATTGAACAGATGAATTTTCAAAGAGTGTAGTTAGAGTTCTATCATCATAATGATCTAGAATTTTGAGTTTTTGGAGTTTAGGAAATGGATTAATGAAATTAAGGTTTTGTATATAGCAGTGACCGATAATTAGCCCAAAACAATAGGAATAGTAGTCTTTGAAGTCTGTAGATACTATAAAGTTGTTATTATATCTTTGAAGGGAATGTTTGATATAGGTTTTGATAATGAGTTTTCTACCATTATTATCAATATTAGTTGCTTTTTCAATCTCTTCCAATCTTTTAAGAATTGGTAGAATTTCAGCACTCTTTGCTGGTGATTTAAATTTATCAACTGTGTATCTGATTTTAACTTGTTCAAGATTATGTAAATTTGAAATTTCATTGATAACCTGTGTTATTTCTTTCAATGGTTTAACATATCTGTTAGATAGATTCAATTCAAAGTGTTCTAAATTTGGACTGAACTGAAGTAGATTCAATAAACTCAGAAAATTAATCTTATTTCCATACCCATTGAATTTAACAGTTAGTGATTTTAGATTCTTCATTTCTTGTTTGACAAGGTATAGGAAATTGTTGGTGTCCAAGTTCAGAGATGACAACTGGAGGAAAACATTTTCCATATCGTCATAGTGGAAACGAGATAATTGACTATATTTCAAATGGTAGAGAGAACCTTGAAAGAATGACCATTTAGAGATTTTGAATCTACTAACTGCATTATCAAATCTCACTGGTATATTCTTGAATATCTTACAAGTCTCATTGAAGAAGACTTTACTTGTCAAAGCCATTTCCAAGTACTCTTCTTTTTGTACATGTTCATCTTGGTAGAGGTATCTAAGTACTTTTTGTACTAACAAGTTCTGTACTTGTGGTGTGGAACTACTAAAATCCTGTTCTTGGATATCCAGATTGAAACTAAATCCAGTCAATTTTGAGTCAAAAAGGAAATCTAATGGTTTGATTTCCTCTTGTTTAATGAATTTCAATAGTAATCTTTTGATTTGGTCTTTTAATAACTTGAATTGCTCTAGTATTTTGTTTGTAGTCTCTGGACTAGGTAAAGTTTGAAGAGGTTTAAACCAAATATAAACCATTTTTAATTGTTCAAAAGATAGTTTACTTAAAGTCAAATTGTATGATTGGATGAAATGTGATGTTATATACTGGTGAATAGGTTCAATTGGTTGATCAAATGGTGTTTTGTAGTTGATAAGTTTCAACCCATCACTGTGATATAAACCAAATAGTTTGGTGTGAATACTATTGAATATTGACCATTGGGAATTCTCAGTAATTTTAAATTGTCGTTCACTATCCAATTTGATTAGTTCGTTAAACCATTGAATGTAATACGTTTCAATATCTAATATTCCAGAGATTAGATTTATAAAGATTTTCAATTGTTCAGAAAGACTTTTGTATCTATTGTAATCTCCTCTATTAAAAGCACGTTTGTATTCATAGTAATTTTTGTAATAATTTAAAGACACAATGGCAATTGAAGTTAGGTTCTGACCAATGAGTGCGTCGATATTGATATAGTTCTTTAACCCAATCATGATTTCCATAACCTGGGGTATAGAGGGTTTGTTGAGCTCTGCTCTGACTTTTTTTCCCAGGTTTTTGATTATCAATTGTGTGTAATCCTCATCACCAAAATCTAAGAAATACTTGCACAATCTAATGTATTTAGAAGGTTCCTTCAGAAGTTCTTTAATTTGATGCATCAAATAGGTAACCTCTTTCTTGGTTCTGACATAGGGATAGATCATCTCTAGATTTAATGAAGTCTCACTTTCGAGAGTCTTGGTAAATGATCTAACTGTCTTTTCAAAGATATCAAAATGTTGTTGATTGTTGGATATCAATTGGTAGTATTTCAATAGAGTGTCATAGAAATGTGCATCACGAGTCACGCTTTGATTTTTACTATTGATGATTTTAGTGAGAAATCGTGCCATTGAAACTAGACTCTGTTTATCTTCATGTGCCATTAGATATTCCAGTAAATAAATATTATTCTCTGGTGAAGATTTGGAATGAGTTACCAGTAACTGATGTATAGTCTTATAGTTTTTGGACTTTCGAATCTCTCTGTCAATATCAGGATGCACCAAGATTTGGTTGAGATAAGTTGTAAAGTTTTTATTACCTACAATCGAATTGATATTCTCCAATGCAAATTTAGGTTTACTAGTCATCAAAGATACAAATAATTGGTAATTTTCCATTTGTTTTGGATTGAATGGTTTTGTAAATATAGATTTTTCCACAACCATCATTTCATAGATATTTTTGTGGTGTGTGCCATTGAATTGTCCATATCTATCAATTAGCATGGATAAGGTGTGTGATATCTGATTTTGTAGTTCTAAATTAGAGATTTTGAAACCTTCAACTAAAACCTCATAGATATCCTGAATATTAGACTCAATCTTTGGAGACTCTTCTAGACAATTGAGTAATCCAAGAACTGAAAACATATATCCAGGGGTAGAAATTGATTTCTTTGTCCACTCTTTATAGATCTTATATGATTCTTTTTCAATCAAAACATTTCCATAGTACTTTCTAAGATAGTATAAATTTGTCTGTCCTTTTTGAGATCTATCCAGTTTTTTTTTAAGTTCACCAAGGGTTACTAATTTTCTGGTTTTGTTATATTTAAAGATAAATGGTAACAAAGATATATAATCATCTTTAAGTGATTGAATATCACTTTCAGTCAGATTCTGAAATGTCAACAAACACAACCAAAATATAAGTTTTTCAACTTTTGAATCTTGTGCCTTTTCCATATCATCAGCCATCACAATATGAATTACACCTCTAACAAACTCAGCAGTTAGTTTTGTTGGTAGTATAATATCAGTACGTTGTGTGAAATCATCTTGTACATCATCTCTAGTCAGAACTTTTGTAGGTTGTGTTGAATTATTTGGATCATTACCTTGGAAATAGGTATCAGTAATAATACGCATTGCAAAATCCAATAGATTTGCGAATGAACTAGGAAGGATTTTCCACCCTCTAACTCCTTTTTTTTCATGAATTAGTTTTGTAATCTAAAATTTAGAATTTAACAGTTGTTAGTAATAGTATTGATACATGGATACCTTAAATAAATAACATACATTAGAAAGAGAAGTAAAAGGTATCAAATCATTTTTGTAACTCAAATGTTTAGAATAACAATTTAAAATTTGGTTATCATTAAAAATGAATGAAATTAGAGTTGGATCATGTGTCTGAAGATACTTGGGTACCAATGACATGAGGTAGTTATAAACTTTCAGTATCCTGGTATGATTCAATACTTTTGATCTAATAAATTGGTTCTTTTTACTTCCTGTTGTTGTTTTTGTTGTTATTTCATTTGGCTGACTAATGTCAGTTTCAGCCCACTTTAATAATTTTGCTAAAATCAAATAGTCATCAATACTTAATACACTGTCTGACACCTGTAATTTATTTTCTTCTGACATTGGGTCATTTTCCAACCAAGGTAAAAAAACCTCTTCAAAAAAGGTATTGTATTCTTTTACACCACATCCTATAGATAATCGAACTCTATCAAATTGGAATACTTCAGGCCACAGATTAGATGGTGAATTTAAATCTGGATTAATATCGGGTATTGTGTTTTGGGCTTTTTTTCTCATACTGTCTTCAGCTGAAGACAAAAAAATGAATGATGTTTAAACAACCAAACTTAAAAAAATATTTTTATTAGAAAAAATTGAAAAAATATCTGATTATTTTAAATTCAAATGTAATCTATAACTTCAATATCTTAATAATTAAATGGATTTTAAATTGCAATTACTAGTAAAAAAATCTGTAGAAGTTCTGCCCCTGAAGATATTTTTTGAATTTATAAATTGTTGAAGATATTTTTTTGGCTTGACTTTTGGCAATTCTAACAACAATTTATAAATTCAAAAGATGAATGCCGATTTTTATTATAATCAATTTTAAATTAGAGAATGATAAAATACAAATACATATTATTGGTATTTTTTATTATTGTATCATTAATTCACAGTGAATATGTTGTTAAAAATGTAATTACAGCACCTACAGATTACTGTTACAATGGCTCTGGTTGTGAATTCACATATGTAGTGGTATTTACAGATAATGAAGGTTTAGGATTATCAGGATGTTTAAATTGTGGTTTATTATTTTATATCTATTCTAAAGTTGGTAATGAATATCTAGTTAGATTGACTGCTACAGTTGGTTTTGGAATGGCTAATACTACACTAATGATAACTGATGATACAACCAATTCACATGACACTGTATTTCCAACACCTGTGTGTATGGAAATACCTTATCCTGTTACACTTTTACAACCAGTTTCTTTCCAAAAATACATTTTTGCAAATAGTCTGGATTTAATAGATACCTATGAAAGATTTAGAATCATGTCTCTAGGATTCAAATTGAATGTGACCAAAGGTGTGAAATGGACTGTTACATGTCAAGGTGTGAAATGTTTGGATCCATCTTATTCATCAATGAACTCAGATATGCAATTTATAACAATAACTTGGGAGTCTCCTGTTATGGACCCTGCCGCACCAGTTGCCCTGACTCAACCTGAAAGCTTTACTGTAACATTCACAGACTCTCTAACAAGATCCACAGTATTCACAGTTAACAATCCAATAGCTAATGGTAATTATAATCACTTATAACCTTCTCTAATATATTGATTCTCTATATTAATTAATTTAATTTTATAAAATATATAGCTGACACTAGTAATGTAGAGGTATCTATTCATCCAAGCCCAACAAGTACATTTGTTAAAATTCCAAATTCTTTAAATTATTTTGTAACAGTTCCTAGAAATTTCAGTTCTAATATGATTGCTTATAATGCAATGACATCAGCATTAGAGGTATCAGTACCTAGAGGTACGTTGGTATATCAGGATAACTTTACTGCAACCATGTTGTATTCAAATAAGATTGAACTTCAAGATACTTGGAGATCTTCTATTAATTTCTATAGTAATTATACATTGGAGTATAAAGATACCAATGCAACATTTTTAGGATCACTTAGTAGTCCATTACTATCACCACTGTACACTTTACAAAGTACCTTACAGAATATAGTTGATCAACCAACTTATCGAATAGTGACAGTAGGAATAACAGCAATGACATATGCCAGTGGAAATACTTCTATTTTAATGAACATGGGTGGAAGCATGTTCTTTCGTTTGACACCTCCTTATCCCATTGGTATCATGGATGGTAACTATGGGTCAGCTATTGGACAGTATAGTTTAGTAATTTCAGCATTTTGTAGATCAAACATGGGATTCTACTATGGAAGTGCTAATCCAGCTTCCTATGATGTAATATCTACAACACCTGATAATGTAATACCTGATATCACTAAAGTTGAATGGGTGTCTTTGAAAGGTCTTACTATGGTAATTAGAATAACTGCTTCTGATTCAGACTCTGGAGTTGCATATATACAAATAGGTCAATCCTCCAAAAGTGATGGCTATAAACTCTTTCCATCTGATTTGATAAGTGGTACCTTCAAATCTGGTGTCTTTGAAAAAGTTATAACACTCGAAGCTAAAGAGATAATCGATCTGGAAAGAATCCTAATCTTTGATCAAGCTGGAAATCAAGCTATGATTGACTACGAATTCAAATCTGGTAATCTATATCCTCCATTTAAGATCTTTCCCTATGCCATCCCACTTTCTGATTTCCAACCCAGTGACACTTTTATCAACTATTTTGAATTCCTTCATAACGATATCGATTGTACTGATACTGATTTTGTAAATACATTGGTATTGAATTTCTCTACACCTAATAACCAGTATCGTAAGGTATTCATTAAACTAGACCATGACAAGGACTATACTGCAGGTGAATGGGATGATGTCTATAAGGCATTTGTAATTAATTTCAAAATTCCAATGAATCCTCCACCTGGACCTCTGTTTTATAATCTTAGATATCCATCTATAACACTGTCATCATTTGATTTAGTACAAATGATTGGATCAAAAGCTGAACTTAGGGTTGTTTCTCAACGTGGTGGTGATAGAATGCCACCTGCTATAACCTCAGTAACCCCTATTCAATTCGCAACATTCCTAACATGGACTATTGTAATAGAAGACCTTATAAATGGATTTAAATCTGGTATTATTCAAATTCAGAGTACCAATGATCTACAACCTTATGAATTTTTATTAAATTCAGTTGGTAAAAATCAGTCATTGGACACGTATGTGTTGTCTATACCCATACCATCAGTATGCAGAGTTGCTGAAAGTTACCAAATTGTTTATGTGGAGTTAGAGGATAATGGTGGTGCTAAAGGTATCTATAGTCGTGGTCTTGTAATTGATAATGGTATAAGTCCCTTACTGTATTTAGAGAATGAGATTACAGTTTTAAATGTACCATGTACAACACCAAGTTCAGATATAACACCTCCATATGTAGTAGGAAATTCAGTACTTGGTATACCATTAGATGTATTCTCAAATACAAGATTAGTGAATATATCATTCCAAATTAAAGATGCAGACTCAAATATAAGTGGTAGACATATACCTTGGTGTAGATACTACACACTCTACCAGGAATTTTATATAAAATCCAATTCTTATACACAGGTTCTAGCCAATCATTACATAGCAGATTGTTCAACTAATTTACCATATGGATTTGGGTTTCCAATTGGAGAGTTTTATATATCAATTCATGGTTATGCTGATGATGTATATAATGTCGGTGGAAATGAGTGGTCAGTTCCATTTCAAGTTACATCTATGTTTAATGTACCAATTATAGAGAGCTATTTACCTGTATACACCGATGAAGATCAATTGGTTTTATTTGGTAGAAACTTTGGTGAGATTTTAACAGATATAGCTATCCATATAAGTTCGAATTCTACAGTGAACTATACAGCTAATGCATTTTCAACTGTGATGGTGAATATAATTTCAATTCCAAAATCCAATGTACCTTATGATGTAATTGTATATGTTGCTGGTGTGGCTAGTAATACTTTGACTGTTGTACCAAAAGTTAGACAAGTTATTGTATTTCCAACACCCACACCATCATTTACACAAGTTCCACAGAAATGTGCTGGAACTCCGGAGTGTAGTGGAAAAGGAACTTGTACACCTACTGGATGTATTTGTTCTGAACCTTGGTTTGGAATTGACTGTTCATCTAGAGTTATACCTTCACAACCTCCTATTGTAAATTCATCATCTCCACAGGCTACAACACAAGTTGATATAATTCCAGGGTCTAGTGACAGTCAAGAAGAGGATATTATATCTCTAACTACACTCATCAGTATAGTGTCTCTTGATGAATATAAATTTGATGGAACACTAGTGAATTCACATAAATTTGATGAAGATTGGGTATTTACCAATTCCACTTTAGAAGGTTCCCAAAATCTAAGATATCTCTATGAAACTCAAGTTACTAGATATTCAACTACAACTAATATTACAGTTGCAATGGAATGGTTTAGGGATAGCCAAATCATAAGATTTGCGGATCAAGATCTGGTAATGAATCCATCAACCCTTAAATACAATATCACAATGACCAAATACCATTTTGAATCCAATTTAAATAGATTACAACTAAGAATGTATGCCAGTATTATATCATCAGAGTCAACAGTGGGATCATGTATCTATCAAGACAGTGGTAATACAACAGATAGTGATTCAGAGTATATTAAACTACAGGTCAATGGTAACAGTCTCTATGGTAGATTTATCAAAAGAGCTATAGTAGATACCAGAATAACTGCAATATCTACCATTGTAACTTCAGATACTGAAAATGAATCTACAAATCAAATATCATCCTATTTAGCCATTCAAATTCCTTTCTATTCAACTAAAGTTCATATTGACCCTGATTTCAGTATATTAGTTGACACTAAACCTGCTAGAGAACAACCAAATTCTTTATGTACTGATTCACTAGACTCTGATAG
This sequence comes from Tieghemostelium lacteum, assembly GCA_001606155.1. Lineage (NCBI taxonomy): Eukaryota > Evosea > Eumycetozoa > Dictyosteliales > Raperosteliaceae > Tieghemostelium > Tieghemostelium lacteum. Next base: position 740,925 of record LODT01000025.1, on the reverse strand, counting down.
TTTGACAACCGTTCAATTGATTGGTATAATTGTTGGTTGCTCACTTGCTGTTATTTTAGTAGGTGTAGCTCTATTTATATACCAGTATAGAAAACATTGGACTTGGGGTGTTAAAATCAGAAGGGTTTTCCGTCTACAGAGAATTAGTAGAAAAATTTAAAGAAAATTCAAAAAACTAGTAACTAGTTATAAAAAGTAATTATTATTGTATTATTATTATATTAAATAATTATTTAGTGATGGAAAATTGGGTTTAATTTTTTGGTTGATGATTGATTGTACATTGTCATTTGGGATTAGATCTAGAAGTGGCTTGATATGTTTGAGTGGTTCTTTTGGATATAAAGATTTGAGAGTTGATATAATGAGGATGGAAGTGTTTATATAATAGGATAGGAGAATACTCATTTCAATGTGTCCTTGTAAAATGGATGCTTTCAGACTATTAGATGTTAGTGCTTTGAAAAAAAGATTTTTATGTTCGTCGGTGAGAAGATGAAATACAGTATCAATGTGATTAGAAATAATTGCACCATTGAGAATATGAAATGGAACTGTAGGATTAGATCTAAAAGGTTCATGTTGAATTAGAAAATTTATAATAGTTAGATTACCAATTCTACCAAGTTTATCAGAGAATTTTTCAATTTCTTTTGGTTTTAGATCAGAGTAAAACTGGGTACTGAATGAATTGTATAATTGGTTGAGTTTATATTCTCTTAGAAGAAGATAAGGTGCTGATTCATTAGGTTTATGGGTATCAAATTTATCATCAATTAAATAGTATCTGGCTTTTAATTTACCTTGTTGATCAGAGTCCATCATACTCCATAGAAATCTACAGAGAGGTAAATTGTTACTGACTGCAACGGTATAGGAGTCATTATGAAACTTCAGGTTTAAACATTCCGTGAATATATACTTGTACAAATTTATACATGATTCATTAATTGATTTCATAATAAGATGATTTTCCATCCATTTATAATTAAAAGTAGATGTAATGTATCTACATTCCGGTATATTCTTATCAGTGGCATTAGATACTAATTGATCTAGACTAGCGTTAACTCTGAATCCATGTTTTTCAAAAATCTGACCAACTGCTAAAACATAGTCTTTAGGATACAAATCTTGGTTATTGGCAGCCAATGATATAAACCCTGTTAATACACCTTGAATATCAAGTACATGGGAATTGGTAATGGACAATCGGTTTTTAAGTACCATTTCTATCATTTCCAGTGACTTTAGATGACATGTAAACTCAAGTAGATTTCCAATGGTAATTTTAAACTTTTGGAAAATATTTTTACAGGTAGTGGGGGAATTCAGGTATTCTGAAAACTCTCGAATTCTTTCTACTGGTATTTCAGTTATATTGATAATAGGTTTATGAATACCTGAGGTATCGGGAACCACAGGAGAAAAGTGAAATGATTGAAATTTACCTCTGATCAATTGTTCATTTTCCAAAAGTTTTAAAAGCTGTAGATTGGCATGTTGAAATGCTATATAGAGTATAGGAGTAGTAGAACAGTTCTTTAGTGACAGTAACAGAGACAAATTATTGGTATCATACTTTTTACTAAAATAAATTATTCTGTCATTAAAGTATCTGCTGTAGAACTTTAAACTCTCTATAAACTCAAATTCCAGTTCGGTGAAATAGTATCTCTTGTACTGTTCCAATGTTATAGATACCCTGTGAAACGGGTCCAACAGGTACTTTTCAAGTGTTGTCAAATTGTTTTTGGTATTCTGCTTGAATTTCAAATGTAGGAATATAAAATTCACAAAATGATCTCTGTCTACTTGATGTGGGTTGAACTCTTCATACATTTTATAGTCTTTATCCTGTATGATAAAGTGATTGGTAATAGTCTCTAACAGTTGGAAATTGAGTTCCATCAAAGATGAGGTGTAGCCTGTTGATAACTTTGGTGTGGATAGTGAAGATTCATTATGAAGATTAGCATTTTCAACAATGAAATTGGATATCTCTTTGGTAAGGTATACTTTCGAATTTACAATAATGGATAGTGTAGTTTTACTTAACAGTCCTCTGGTGTTTAGTAACTTGATGATATCCATATTTTTAGTTTTTATAGTTTCATGTAACATGGTCATTGTATTGTATGTATATAATGTAATGTTATCTAACATTAACTCTAATGCCAATAGGTTTTGGTGATATATTGATAACTCCAATAGAGAATTAATAGAGCGTAGATTGGTACGACTAAATATTTCAATGATTCTATTTCTATAGAATTCATTTTCTATTAACATGTATTTCAATATCTTCTGATGAAATGGATTGTCTTTTTCTTTTAGTCTACTAAATAGCATTTCAATACCCAATATTTCTATTGTAATATAATCTTGTCTATCTAATCTATAACATAACAGTACCAATTGTTTATTTTCCAAAAACCAACTTAAACTAGATAACCTGTAATAGTTTTGATGTTGATCTATTTGATTTGGTATCTCTCTATGACAATCATAATATCTAAAAGATTTAACATAATGCCAAATCAAATTACAAATGTATTTATTTTTCCATATTTTGTAAAATAATTCTTGATTATTTTCCATTAAAATCTATAGATACACTTCTATAAGATTTATAAAAGTTCGATTTGTTGTGTCGTAAAACTTTCAGAGTTTTACAAATATTTCTGAAAAAAAATATACATTTTTTGTTATAAAATTCTGACACTCAATCTAATAATTTATTAATTGAATCTCAATGGACTATTTACATTGTATTCCCACTCTTCAAGCTCTAGCTGATGATAAAGATATAACAGATTATTTAGCGTCTATTAAATTTATAATCACCTGTAATCCATCCTATATCTACAGAAATGGATTAGTAACTAAATTAAGTGATCTAGAAGAACATAAAGATCTTGTAATTGACCTATTAAAGAAACGGGTAAAAACTATTTATGTTTCCTCAAATAATTTACCAATGTCTTTAGTTGTAAAGGTGTGTTTTGGTTTATAAATCATAGATATATATATAAAACAGAAGTTTAACCATTTGATATCAATAGGTATTACACAATTTTTCAGGGAATAAAAAACAAATATTTGATTTCAAAGCATGGGAGAGTATTCCAACAATTATTAATACATTTAATAGTCCAATTGAATCTGAAAAAAGAGAGTTCATTTCACAGGTTATCTATATTATACAAACTCTCAATGAAAATATGTTATCAACTGTATCAATTATAAAACCATTATTCCAATATACTAGTATCCATTTGAGTAAAGATGAAATCTATCGATTCTCAAATGAATATTGTAAATTACTGCCAATTATATTCTATAATCTAAGCCAACCAACTGTATTCGAAGAATATTTTGGAAAGATTGAAGTTTGTAAATGGTGTATAAACTATTTAATAGAATGGAAAGAACATCCTATTTCTTTGGTTGGAATGATTAATTATCTATTAGCTGCTCAACCCACTATATTACAATCCAATCTAACAACCATTTTCAATCATTTGTTAGCTACTTCTTTGGATAAAAGATTTTTGGTAAAAGAAAACTGTATTTTAGCACTGACTAATCTGATTCGTTTTTACCCAAACTCAATATCTAAATCAATGAAATCCAAATTACTGCAACATCTAGTAACAGAAGAGAAAATTTTGAGTATTAATTATAATGCTCCGTATATATCCAATCTCTATTTTGAACTTCTCATCATTGACCCAGAGTTTACAATGGATAACTTTGATATGATACTAAAGAAACATAAAGAGTCACACAATATGGATACTTCAGTCTGCATTTTAAATCGATTGATTTGCTATCCAATTATATTCTCTGCTCTGACACAATCGAAACACTTTAACAAGTATCATCAGAAAATCAATTGGATTGCCAACTGTTCTGGATCTAATAGAATTTATCTGATGGAGTATCTAATGAAATTCTCAGTTGATGGTAAACAACTTCTCAGTATGCTACCAATGGTCAAAAAGGGTATCGATAAAAATTCATCGCAAAATCAAATGATGGGGTTCTACCTAAATGCATTTGAATACATTAAATGTGCATTGAAATCTCGACCCAACCAAAACCAAGTGAAAATTCTCAATGAGATGTATAATGATCTCCTCGAACTCTTTGTAATATCATTCGATTTCAAAACAGGAATCTCATTCTATAATAACTCCAATTTGACCCCGGAAAGCATCCTTCCTTATCTTTTGGATAGAAAAGATAAAATCACCACTTTTTTCACAAAGTTAACACAAATCGACTCAATTATCAGTTTTATCAAGTTTTTAATTGATTCACTCAATGAAATTCAACAATATGGTGGTTATTCATTTATATTAGAACTACTAGATAGTATGAAGGGGAGTGTATTATATTTTACAGAAGTAGTACTAGCCATTAAAAATTCACTAAATTTAGATGATTACATTCAGAATTACTACATTAATAATGATGTCATTATCAATAGTAAACTAATAATGGACACTCTACCATACATTACCAATAATGTTGATCAATACATAAAGAAATTTATTGAAAAATATTCAAAAACTCCTTTAAATCTAAAAGAGTTTAACCAAAATCTTCATCTGATAATATCAAAAACAATGATATTAGAAGATCACCACATCAGTGATATATTGATGTATTTAGTAAGATTAATAATTAAAAAAGAGAGTCAATTAAAATTGGAGAGTGAAGAAGATATCAAGATTTTATTGTTATATCTTAAATTTATAACAAAAAATTCATTCAATGGTGATATTGAATTCAAAAGTGAAGTTACAAAGTATTACCAAAGTCTTAGAAAGTCAAATCAAAGACAATGGGATTGTATCATCATTGAAGAGTATATTGAGAGTTTATATTTTCTCAATGACAAGATATCGAATGATGTCTCTAAAAGACTAAGCAGAGTGAATGATGTTGTACCACAACTACCTCAAATCTTACACTATAAAATCATAAAGTATATTTTCCAACAAAAGTCCACACATTTCATGTTTGGGAACAACAAAAACCTTCTAAATATTGGGTTGGCTTCGAATTCATTCTTTCAAATAGTTTGTAATTTGTTTAATAACTACCAGTACAATAGAATTCGAAGAATATATAATGTATCATGTGGTAAATGGTCATTTTTCTCAAAAGGTATCTATCATTTGTCATATTTAGATTTGGAGACTTTCAAAATTACCGAAGCTGAAAATGTATTTTATCAATTGAAAAGTTTGGAGATTGAAGACTCACAAATTCATTATCAATTACACAGAGATATGGTTAATCTCGTGAATCTCTCTCTTGGAATCACCTTGTCAAGCGCTGCCATGAACAATCTGATTGATCATTGCCATTGTCTTGAAACTTTAACATTTCAAAAAAATTTGATTGATAACAATCTCACCGCTGTAAATAGTGTAGTAACCAAATTGTTGAATTCTAAAAACAAAGAGACACTTCAACAGATAAAGATTACATCTGGTTTTTTCTTCAGTAAAAGGAATTGTGATGAATTAAAGTCACTTCTCCAAAATCTGAAAAACTTTGAATTGGAAACATATGGTAGATTCAAACCAGAATTGCAATTAATTTTGTCATCTCCAAATCATGGTTTGATTTCACCTGAATTCCTACCAAGTTACTGTAATATTCTATTCATTCGAAATGCATCGCATCTACATCTCATAAATCCAAAGTTCTTTACTACAAAACTTGAAAAAGTTAAAACAGATTTAGAAATTCCGAATACTGATACCCAAAATCTACAGTTACTCCAATTTTTATTAAGCCTTCAAACACAACCACTTAAAATAATATCACCTGACAAACAATTGATAAAAGACTATTACAAACAAGTTATGGCTTTGAAGTCATAATTGACTTCATATGTATACCAGATTGTTATTGCAATTCTTTATAAAAGAGGCTGAAATAAACATATCCTTTATGACAATTAATGATTATATTTCTATAGAATTCATTTCCTATTAACATATAATTCAATATCTTCTGATGAAATGGATTGTCTTTCTTTTAGTATACTAATAGCATTACAATAGCCAACTTTCTTATCGTAAGATAATCTTGTCAAAAATAAAACTAGTAATAGTTTTGATGTTGATCTATTTGAACTGGTATCTCTCTATATCTAAAAGAATATATATAATTTGTAAAATAATTATTTTCCCATAAAATCTATAATTAGAATTAAAAAAGTTGGATTTGTGTTGTAAAACTTTTGGGTGTTTAAAAAAAATGAATTTTTATTTTATTGTTACGCAATCAATCAAATAATTTATTAATTTTCAATCTTAATGGATTATTTAAATTGTATTCCCACTCTTCAAGCTCTAACTGATAATAAAGATATAACAGATTATTTAGCGTCTATTGAATATATAATCAACTGTAATCCATCCTATATCTACAGAAATGGATTAATAAATAAATTAAGTGATCTAGAAGAACATAAAGATCTTTTAATTGAGCTATTAAAGAAACCAGTAAAACCTTATTTAGTTTCCTCAGATAATTTACCAATGTCTTTATTTGTAAGGGTGTGTTTTGGTTAATGTATATATATAAAACAGAAGTTTAACCATTTGATATCAATAGGTATTACACAATTTTTCAGGGAATAAAAAACAAATATTTGATTTCAAAGCATGGGAGAGTATTCCAACAATTATTAATACATTTAATAGTCCAATTGAATCTGAAAAAAGAGAGTTCATTTCACAGGTTATCTATATTATACAAACTCTCAATGAAAATATGTTATCAACTGTATCAATTATAAAACCATTATTCCAATATACTAGTATCCATTTGAGTAAAGATGAAATCTATCGATTCTCAAATGAATATTGTAAATTATTGCCAATCATATTCTATAATCTAAGCCAACCAACAGAATTCGAAGAATATTTTGGAAAGATTGAAGTTTGTAAATGGTGTATGAACTATTTAATAGAATGGAAAGAACATCCTATTTCTTTGGTTGAAATGATTAATTATCTATTAGTTGATCAACCCACTCTATTACAATCCAATCTAACAACCATTTTCAATCAATTGTTAGCTACTTCTTTGGATAAAAGATTTCGGGTAAAAGAAAACTGTATTTTAGCACTGAATAATCTGATTCGTTTTTACCCAAACTCAATATCTAAATCAATGAAATCCAAATTACTGCAACATCTAGTAACAGAAGAGAAAATTTTGAGTATTAATTATAAAGCTCGGTATATATCCAATCTCTATTTTGAACTTCTCATCGTTGACCCAGAGTTTGCAATGGATAACTTTGATATGATACTAAAGAAACATAAAGAGTCACACAATATGGACACTTCAGTCCGCATTTTAAATCAATTGATTTGCTATCCAATTATATTCTCTGCTCTGACACAATCGAAACACTTTAACAAGTATCATCAGAAAATCAATTGGATTGCCAATTGTTCTGGATATAATAGAATTTATTTGATGGAGTATCTAATGAAATTTTATTTGATGAAGTATCTAATGAAATTCTCAGTTGATGGTAAACAACTTCTCAGTATGCTACCAATGGTCAAAAAAAGTATCTATAAAAATTCATCACCAAATCAAATGATGGGGTTCTACCTAAATGCATTTGAATACATTAAATGTACATTGAATTCTCGACCCAACCAAAACCAAGTGAAAATTCTCAATGAGATGTATAATGATCTCCTCGAACTCTTTGTAATATCATTCGATTTCAAAACAGGAGTTTCTTTCTATAATAACTCCGATTTGACCCCGGAAAGCATCCTTCCTTATCTTTTGGATAGAAAAGATAAAATCACCACTTTTTTCACAAAGTTAACACAAATCGACTCAATTATCAGTTTTATCAAGTTTTTAATTGATTCACTCGATGAAATTCAACAATATGGTGGTTATTCATTTATATTAGAACTACTAGATTCTATGAAGGGTAGAGTAGAAAATTTTACAACAGTAGTACTAGCCATTAAAAATTCACTAAATTTAGATGATTACATTCAGAATTACTACATTAATAATGATGTCATTATCAACATTAAACTAATAATGGACACTCTTCCATACATTACCAATAATGTTGATCAATGCATAAAGAGGTTTATTGAAAAATATTCAAAAACTCCTTTAAATCTAAAAGAGTTTAACCAACATCTTCAACTGATAATATCAAAAACAATGATATTAGAAGATCACCACATCAGTGATATATTGATGTATTTAGTAAGACTAATAATTAAAAAGGAGAGTCAATTAACATTGGAGAGTGAAGAAGATATCAAGATTTTATTGTTATATTTTAAATGTATAACAAAAAATTCATTCAATGGTGATATTGAATTCAAAAGTGAAGTTACAGAGTATTACCAAAGTCTTAGAAAGTCAAAACAAAGACAATGGGATTGCATCATCATTGAAGAGTATATTGATAATTTATATTTTCTCAATGACAAGATATCGAATGATGTCTCTAAAAGACTAAGCAGAGTGAATGATGTTGTACCACAACTACCTCAAATCTTATACTATAAAATCATAAAGTATATTTTCCAACAAAAGTCCATACACTTCATGTTTGAGAACCACAAAAACCTTCTAAATATTGGATTGGCTTCGAATTCATTCTTTCAAATAGTTTGTAATTTGTTTAATAACTACCAGTACATTAGAATTCGAAGAATACATAATGTGTCATGTGGCAAATGGTCATTTTTCTCAAAAGGTATCTTTCACTTGTCCTATTTAGATTTGGAGAATTTCAAAATTACCGAAGCTGAAAATGTATTTTATCAATTGAAAAGTTTGGAGATTGAAGACTCACAAATTCATTATCAATTACATAGAGATATGGTTAATCTTGTGAATCTCTCTCTTGGAATCACCTTGTCAAGCGCTGCCATGAACAATCTGATTGATCATTGCCATTGTCTTGAAACTTTAACATTTCAAAGAAATTTGATTGATAACAATCTCACCGCTGTAAATAGTGTAGTAACCAAATTGTTGAATTCTAAAAACAAAGAGACACTTCAACATATAAAGATTACATCTGGTTTTTTCTTCAGTAAAAGGAATTGTGATGAATTAAAGTCACTTCTCCAAAATCTGAAAAACTTTGAATTGGAAACATATGGTAGATTCAAACCAGAATTACAATTAATTTTGTCATCTCCAAATCGTGGTTTGATTTCACCTGAATTCCTACCAAGTTACTGTAATATTCTATTCATTCGAAATGCATCGCATCTACATCTCATAAATCCAAAGTTCTTTACTACAAAACTTGAAAAAGTTAAAACAGGTTTAGAAATTCCGAATACTGATACCCAAAATTCACAGTTACTCCAATTTTTATTAAGCATTCAAACACAACCACTTAAAATAATATCACCTGACAAACAATTGATAAAAGACTATTACAAACAAGTTATGGCTTTGAAGTCATAATTGACTTCATATGTATACCAGATTGTTATTGCAATTCTTTATAAAAGAGGCTGAAATAAACATATCCTTTATGACAATTAATGATTCTATTTCTATAGAATTCATTTCCTATTAACATATAATTCAATATCTTCTGATGAAATGGATTGTCTTTCTTTTAGTATACTAATAGCATTACAATACCCAACTTTCTTATCCTATGATAATCTTGTCAAAAATAAAACTATAGTTTTGATGTTGATCTATTTGAACTGCTATCTCTCTATATCTAATAGATTATACTAATTTGTAAAATAATTATTGATTATTTTCCATTAAAATCTATAATTAGACTTCAATAGATTTATAAAAGTTAGATTTGTAGTGTTGTAAAACTTTTGTGTGGTTAAAAAAATTGATGAATTTTTATTTTATAGTTATGCACTCAATCAAATAATTTATTAATTTTCAATCTTAATGGATTATTTAAATTGTATTCCCACTCTTCAAGCTCTAACTGATAATAAAGATATAACAGATTATTTAGCGTCTATTGAATATATAATCAACTGTAATCCATCCTATATCTACAGAAATGGATTAATAAATAAATTAAGTGATCTAGAGGAACATAAAGATCTTTTAATTGAGCTATTAAAGAAACGGGTAAAACCTTATTTAGTTTCCTCAGATATTTTACCAATGTCTGTATTTGTAAAGGTGTGTTTTGGTTAATGTATATATATAAAACAGAATTTTAACCATTTGATATCAATAGGTATTACACTACATTACAGAGAATAAAAAACAAATATTCAAAGCATGGGAGAGAGTTCCAACAATTATTATTAATACATTTAATAGTCCAATTGAATCTGAAAAAAGAGAGTTCATTTCACAGGTTATCTATATTATACAAATTCTCAATGAAAATATGATATCAACTGTATCAATTATAAAGTCATTATTCCAATATATTAGTAGCCATTTGAGTAAAGATGAAATCTATCGATTCTCAAATGAATATTATAAATTACTGCCAACCATATTCCATAATCTAAGCCAACCAACAGAATTTGAAGAATATTTTGGAAAGATTGAAGTTTGTAAATGGTGTATGAACTATTTAATAGAATGGAATGAACATCCTATTTCTTTGGTTGGAATGGTTAATTATCTATTAGTTGTTCAACCCACTCTATTACAATCCAATCTAACAACCATTTTCAATCAATTGTTAGCTACTTCTGTGGATAGAAGATTTTTGGTAAAAGAAAACTGTATTTCAACACTGACTAAACTGATTCGTTTTTACCAAAACTCAATATCTAAATCAATGAAATCCAAATTACTGCAACATCTAGTAACAAAAGAGAAAATTTTGGCTCCTAATTATAATGTTCTTTATTTATCCAACCTCTATCAACTTCTCATCATAGACCCAGAGTTTACAATGGATAACTTTGATATGATACTAAAGAAACATAAAGAGTCACACAATATGGATACTTCAGTCTGCATTTTAAATCGATTGATTTGCTATCCAACTATATTCTCTGCTCTGACACAATCTAAACACTTTAACAAGTATCATCAGACAATAAATTGGATTGCCAACTGTTCTGGATCTAATAGAATTTATCTGATGGAGTATCTAATGAAATTCTCAGTTGATGGTAAACAACTTCTCAGTATGCTACCAATGGTCAAAAAAGTTCTCGATAAACATTTATGGCGTAATTGTATGATGGGACTCTACCTAAATGCATTTGAATACATTAAATGTGCATTGAATTCTCGACCCAACCAAAACCAAGTGAAAATTCTCAATGAGATGTATAATCATCTCTTTACATTCTTTGTAAGATCATTCGATTTCAAAACAGTAATTTCATTCTATAACTCCAATTTGACCCCGGACAGCATATTTCCTTATCTTTTGGATAGAAAAGATAAAATCACCACTTTTTTCACAAAGTTAACACAAATCGACCCAATTATCAGTTTTTTCAAGTTTTTAATTGATTCACTCGATGAAATTCAACAATATGGTGGTTATTCATTTATATTAGAACTAATAGATACTATGAAGGGTAGAGTAGATAATTTTACAACATTAGTACTAGCCATTAAAAATTCACTAAATTTAGATGATTACATTCAGAATTACTACATTAATAATGATGTCATTATCAACAGTAAACTAATAATGGACACTCTTCCATACATTACCAATAATGTTGATCAATACATAAAGAGGTTTATTGAAAAATATTCAAAAACTCCTTTAAATCTAAAAGAGTTTAACCAACATCTTCAACTGATAATATCAAAAACAATGATATTAGAAGAGCACCACATCAGTGATATATTGATGTATTTAGTAAGATTAATAATTAAAAAAGAGAGTCAATTAAAATTGGAGAGTGAAGAAGATATCAAGATTTTATTGTTATATTTTAAATTTATAACAAAAAATTCATTCAATGGTGATATTGAATTCAAAAGTGAAGTTACAGAGTATTACCAAAGTCTTAGAAAGTCAAATCAAAGACAATGGGATTACATCATCATCGAAGAGTATATTGATAATTTATATTTTCTCAATGACAAGATATCGAATGATGTCTCTAAAAGACTAAGCAGAGTGAATGATGTTGTACCACAACTACCTCAAATCTTACACTATAAAATCATTAAGTATATTTTTCAACAAAAGTCCACACACTTCATGTTTGGGAACCACAAAAACCTTCTAAATATTGGGTTGTCTTCGAATTCATTCTTTCAAATAGTTTGTAATTTGTTTAATAACTACCAGTACAATAGAATTCGATTAATATATAATGTATCATGTGGTAAATGGTCATTTTTCTCAAAAGGTATCTATCATTTGTCATATTTAGATTTGGAGAATTTCAAAATTACCGAAGCTGAAAATGTATTTTATCAATTGAAAAGTTTGGAGATTGAAGACTCACAAATTCATTACAAGTTGCATAGAGATATGGTTAATCTTGTGAATCTCTCTCTTGGAATCACCTTTCCAAGCGGTATCTTTAACAATCTGATTGATCATTGCCATTGTCTTGAAACTTTAACATTTCAAAGAAATTTGATTGATAACAATCTCACCGCTGTAAATAGTGTAGTAACCAAATTGTTGAATTCTAAAAACAAAGAGACACTTCAACATATAAAGATTACATCTGGTTTTTTCTTCAGTAAAAGGAATTGTGATGAATTAAAGTCACTTCTCCAAAATCTGAAAAACTTTGAATTGGAAACCAATGGTATATTCAAACCAGAATTACAATTAATTTCGTCATTTCCAAATCACGGTTTGATTTCACCTGAATTCCTACCAAGTTACTGTAATATTCTATTCATTCAAGATATATCGCATCTACATCTCATAAATCCAAAGTTCTTTACTACAAAACTTGAAAAAGTTAAAACAGGTTTAGAAATTCCGAATATTGATACCCAAAATTCACAGTTACTCCAATTTTTATTAAGCATTCAAACACAACCACTTAAAATAATATCACCTGACAAACAATTGATAAAAGACTATTACAAACAAGTTATGGCTTTGAACTCATAATTGACTTCATATGTATAGCAGCTAGTTATTGGTAAAATAAATCTACTCTATTCTTTATAAAAGAGGCTGAAATAAAACACAACCACTTAAAATAATAATACCTGACAAACAATTTATAACAGACTTTATAAAATATGTTAACGATTTGAACTCATAATTGACTTCATAGGTGTAGCAACCTGTTATTGGTATAATACATCTACTCTATTCTTAATAAAAGAGGCTAAAATAAACATTAATCAACAGAACTTATTACAAATAGATTGAAAATGTAATTTAAAAGAGTTTTATTTTTACTTGTTTTCAGGGAGTCAACATCAATTGAAGGTTAAAAAATGTTTTAATAGGTATAATAGAGAATATTACTAACAGAGGAACAACCATTAAATTTAGTACATTTACAACTAAAATTAATCATATTTGCAGTAACTACTAGTGATCCACCATTTTTACAACCATTGTGTACAGCCCAAGAATAACTTGTAATTGTTGAACTTGCATATTTTGTACAGGTTACAGTTTGATCATACCCAATAAAACCTTGGAATACAAATGAACCTTTTCCACTAGTACCGTCAATACTACAGATAAAGTTAGGTGGTGGTTGGTTATTTACTATTTCATTAAGTTCTATATTGAAATTCACATTTTCATCACTTTGATCTTCACCTTTTTCAATATATTCAAGTTGACCCTTTTCTTCAAATGCTTTGGTAGCACTTCCAGAAGCACATACACATCCACCACCTGTCCAACCACAAGCCAAACTGTGACCACTACTACACATACATGACTTACAATTTCCATAAGATTGTTGACAGTATGCACTATAACATGCATCACAGCATGTTAAATATAAAATTGTTATAACTAAGATGATTAATAAAATTGATTTCACCATTATTATTTAAAAATTGAATTTACAAATATACATGTATAATTGTAAATTTGTTTTTATACCCCTCAAATAGTAACATCTTAAGTTTTAATAGTTTAATCATAAAACATATTCTTAAAATTTTAAGTTGAAATTTTAAAAGTTAAAAGATTAAAACAAATTACTATTTGATATATATATAAACTATTGAAATTCTTTGGAAAGAGTTTTGACAATTAGGTAAAGTAATGATTTTCATTTACAAAATTTAATTTTTATTCTCGAACATCTTATTGAAAACTCTGAATAAAAAATAGATATTTTATTAATAAAATGAACGGGTAAAATTCGGTAAATAGACACTTTTTGAAATAGATATTTTAAATCTACAGTTCCACCATCATTTCTAATCAGCTTTAAACAAGAAAATCTTTAAAAATGAGGTGTTCTTACTTGGAATTAGATCAATATAAATTTTAAATTTTGGTAAAGTTGTTAGTTTAAAAAAGACACACCAGTATTAGCATCAGAAATGAACAAATATTTATTGGGTATTGCTATTACAATTTCAGTATTACTAGTTAATGGAATTTATGGTGCTGCACCAACTAAATTATATGGTGTTTCATTGGATTTAACTAAATTCTTTGAAATTGATTTACAACAACAAAAAGTTGTAACTAGTAAGAATATTAATTTACCTTCCCAAAACCCATATGAAATATTTGGTATATTCAGTTATGATCAATCTCAAAATGAATTCTCTATCATCTATAATGGTGATAGCAGCAATTACTATGGTTTTTTAGATTTATCTGTAAGTGTTTGTCACTAAAGGTGATTGTTATTGATATTGTATCTAATCTTGAATGTTATTATAGAGTGGTCAAATTGGTAAATACAATACTATACCTATATTAGAACCAATTATATTTGTAGAACAGTATCCATCATTTAATTCCACTAGTCAAATTGGGTATTTTGCTTGTGGTAAAGTAGCCTCTAGTAGTGCAAGCAGTGAGGAGAGTTTACTAAATGGTGGTCTATTGAAATGGGAGATATCTAAGTCTAAAATTGAATTTCAGAGTTTACATACAAGTTATTCATTTGAAGACAATGTTATAGGTACAATGGGTAGTAACGATAACTATTATCTACTATACGAAGGATACAGTAAAAATGAGTATTCTCTAATGACCTATAACCTTCATAACAATTCACAAATATCAAATGGTGTAATGTCTGATTCATTCACTGGCTCATACCCAAAGATATTCCCAGTGTATTCGTCATCTCAAGATTCATTGTATTTCCTAGAATCTAATGACACTATTGTAACCTTGTTCTCTACCAATCCTAATGATATTCTAAGTGCTAAATTAGTTCAGGAATTTACCTCAGAGTTTACCATTCCATTCCTACCCTATTCATTGTCCTCTAGTGATGATAGTTATCTATTGATTATCACTAGTAACTCTGAAAATCAATTGACAATCACCACCTTTAACTTGCAATCAATGAATGTAGAATCTACATTTGATGTTACTATTCCTTCCAATTACTACAATATCATTTTTTATTCTCTCTAAAATAAAATTCCTATTTAATGTTTGGGGTATCTCCACACATGATCTTTATCAATATTGAATATTAGAAACCTTCTTCAACACAATCACATCATTCGATATATTGGATCAATCTAGGTTTGTTATAAAATTTGAACTTTTTTGTTGATTTTATTTTTTAAACAATACCAAAACTTATGGCACAACTTCCAAATTATTTGATAAGAGATATAATAAGATTGATTATTAGAGATGTGGAATTGATTGCAACTATTGGATTTATAGTGAAAATGCTTTTGATATCTAAAGATTGGACAAGAGAGATAACATTAAAGATACACTTTACTTTGGATCTGTACAGAATGATTAATCTAGAAAAATTTTCCCTAAAACCTATATTGGACAGGTTTGATAGACAATCCATTGACTATCAAATGGTTAATGCATGGATTGATGTAGATATATCACATCAGTACCTTCAACATCAATCTAGAATAACTAATGCTCATGTAAAAAAAAAGACTTTGGATTTAAAATCTATGAATCTTGAGTATCCCAATTGAAAAAACTGTCATTCGATTTATCTTTGTTGCCAACTAGTGTAGATGAATATAAACCAAATTTTGAACTCGTTTGTTCATATTATGAATATAAATCAATCAAACTCAACAATGAACAACTTCAGATACTTTTTAATACGGAGTTATTTAGTACAGTTATATTGCGCAGTGTGACATTAGATAAAAATATAAACTTTTTACAACCTGTGCATAATAAGATCAGGTATCTAGAATTGTCACTTGACGGACCTTCTGCTTCTGGAATCTGTAATATCATAAAAAGTTCAAAGTTATTGAATACACTAAAATTGAATGCAGAAAAAGTTAAATGCAATAATGAAGTTGATTTAATACTAGATACCTTGAATTCACATGCATCATTACACACCATCAGATTGATTTTGGTTTTAGATATTAGTAAGCTTATATCATTTCTAAATAGTACATCAGCATCTAATATAGGCTTTGGTGGAATTTTTATTCACACTTTAAAAGAAACACCTATTGAAACACTTAAAATCAATAACCCAAAAATAAGAAGTTTCTCATTTGGGAGTATAATAGATGTGCACAAACAACGTGATGAACACTGTCTACTTAAGCTCTGGGAGGATACCAGTCATCTAAAATACCTAGAGTTTGATGGATGCGATTCCATCTATAAACTTAATGACTATAAATTACCAAATATTAAACAAATTAAACTTGTAAATTATGATTATTTTGGTCCCGATGAATCCAGTATTTTAAAAAGGTCTAGACCTCACAATTAATGTCTATTAGTGCTAATCTTCAGTTTATTGAAGTAGATACCTTATCACCTCAAGATACTATAGAGATATTGTCAGTAAAGGGTCAGTTACATACACTTAAAATGTTTTTCCTAAAAATTCCAGAAAGTGAAAGAAAATTTTTAGTTGGTAAAAATAGACAAAATCAAGTATTTCAACTACTTAAACATCACCAAACTCTAAAGAATGTAGTCATATGTCGTGTAATAATATCAATTAACTATATTAGCACACTAATAGACATACTAGAAACAAATTCTACATTAAAATCGCTGACTCTGCCAAGATACCCACGATATTTGGGTAGTTTTTGTACAAAAAAACAACTTGATCAATTAAGAAAAATACTTCCAAACAATCACAATATTAAATTCATTGATATTTTTAATGATGATGATCGACTAAAATCACTATTAGATCAATATCTAATAAACCATCACACAAATAAATTTTATTTTTAAAAAAAATTCATTTTCAAAAAATCACAATGGATGACGACCCTATAGACTATGAAGAATTTATTAATTCTATGGAGGAATTTGTTCCAACTGTAATTAGATTAATATAAATATCATAGCTAAACAAAATTTTAACAACTTTTCTTTAATTTCAATAGATACCAGATGAGGTAATCACATACTATTTAAATAAAACAGGTTTTTCATGTAGCGATATAAAAATGTAAAGGATATTTCATAGTAATAATGATTGAATATTTGGTTATTAATAGGATAAACTATATGTATATTTAGAAAAAGATTAATAGCACTTGCAACACAAAAGTTCATATCGGATATTGCAAATGACAGTCTGCAGTATTGCAAGATTAGATTACAGGGTTCTTCAAGAGAGAAAACAAGAAAAGATAAAGCATTAGTATTGACAATGGACGATTTATCATTGGCATTAAAAGAATATGGGATTAATATTAGAAAGCCAGATTACTATGCAGAGAATATACCACAAACTAATTTGATGGCACCTGTTGTACTTCAACAACAACAACAATCACTATTACAACAACAAAAAGAAAAAGAAAAACTACTTCAACAACAGCAGCAGCAGCAGCAGATACTTCAAAATCCTACTGAAACTACAACAACAAGTACAGCACCTACAGACAATGCAGTAGTAACTAGTAAATCAAATGGAGCCAATGTAAAAAAATTAAAAACTAATTAGTTTTGTGTGCATCCTTTTTTGACCCTTTGTTAATAGTAAACAGGTTCAATTTGCACAGTGTAAATAAAATAACAGTTTATCAATAGATTATAAATTTCAAAACACACAAGAGAACAATCACAGGAAAATTGAAAAAATATACAAATATAATGGTTTACTTTTATTAATTATCTATAGGTTTAGATTTATCATTTACTGTTGATGAAATAGTATTTGTTGTTGTTGTTGTTGGAGATCGAGTACTTTTAATATTATTTAGATTATTATTATTATAGGTAATTGCTTTTTTAGTACTATCATTACTATATAGCACGTTATTACTAGAATTCTTGTTATTTAAATAATTGGTTTTTGAGATTATTGTTGATTTAATAGCTTTAAAATCATCAATACCTTGTTTTAGTAAAGAAGTATAATTATCGTGATCTTCATAGGTTCTTTGAATCTCTTTTTTGAGGTCTTCAATTTTTTTGGTTTCAAATTTCTGGTATTGGTTGATGACTAGTTGTTTCAGTTTTTGGTTTCTAGAGGTTAAGATCTCTTGTGAAATGGTTTGATTTTCTTTTTCCTTTTCGTGAATTTCATATTCTCGAATTTTGGCATCATATTGGTTCTGAAGAGACTCCAGTTTCTTATTGGTACTATTGAGTAGAGAATTTAATCGTTGATTCTCCAATTCAATCTGTTGTTTTTTATGTTCGAGGCTATGTAAGATCTCTCTGTTTTTTCTGTACTCAAACTCGTATTCCTTCTGATACTCATTCTTGACTGACTGAATCTTACTAGTGTACTGTTGAGTGAGATTCTGTAGATCGTTATTATACTTGATTTGCTTGTTCTCCAACTCCATCTGGCTGGACTCCAATAATTGCTTATTTTTGTCAATCACCTCCTCAAAGGTGTGAACTTTCTTCTTTAGTGTGGAGTTCTCTTTCTCCAATGTCAAACCCTGCTGCTTCATCTGATTTACACTGCTGTTCGTGGTATCCAACGACTGTTCCAGTGACTTATTATTCTGCTTAAGTGCCTGGTTAGAAAGTGATAAAGTTATACAATCCTTCTTCAGTGCATCCAAATCATCTTCCAACTGAGTATTGGTCTTAAAAGCCTCCTGTACACGTTTTTCCAATTCCAAAGCCTTCTTGTTAGATTCGGTATATTTCTCTTTCAATATCAGAATAATCTGATGAAGATCATCGATATTCGTCAAATCAGGGTCATAATAAAACTCTTCAGTTGCCCACTCAACATCAGAATCCTCTTCATCTGTGCTATTCGATGCTATCCTATAACTAAATTTCTTTTTCTTTTTCTTTTTTACACCATTTCCATTGGTGTTTATCTTTACTGATTTTCCACTGATCTGTTGTTTTTGACCTCCAAATTGCTGTTGAGAAGCTTTACCTTTAAATGTATGGCTCTCCCAATCCTTTTCAAATTTAAAATGTGAATCTTGGTCACTGCTACTGTAGTAATCGTCACCACTGTAATACTCTTCACCCGAAAAAATTTCATTTTCAGATAATTCATTACTACTTGTGGTGTGGTGGTTATTTCCTTTTTTGTTCTCTGAATAGGTATCCAAAGACAACAAAGATTTAAATAAATCAGTTTGAAATTGTTTACTATTTGAAGAGGTACCATTACTCTTGTTAGTCGCAGAGGTACTACTTATTATATTGGTGCTATTTGGTATCTGAACACTGTTGTTTTGAAAAGGTGATTGATCATCATTCAACAATTGCATAGTGTTACTAGGTTTAGGTGGTTTAGTTAACGAATTGGATCTAGGTCTACTACCTAGTCTTCTCGGTGATATAGGTGGTGGTTTCGTATAGGTATTATTAGGACTATTATTTACACTGTTGGATACTGAACTGCTACTGTTATCTTTACCATTATGAAGACTCTGATGTGCCGAGTTAAATGACGAAAATGTTGGATAATGATAGTATTTTGGTGGTGATGATGATATTGGTGATCCATATGATGGAGAATTCGATGAAGATCCTTCAGAGTTTCTCGGTGAATTGGGAGGTGAAAGTAAATCTAAACTACTAGAATTACTATTTGATCTGGATCTCTGTCTAGTTGGAGAAGGAGGTGGAGAAGGTGGATTCGATATATTCTTTGAATCTGCTTGTTGAGCCCAGTCTGGGTAGAGGGATCTTGTAATATTCAAAAACGCCTCTTGGAACTCATATAAATCAATCTCCTGATCACCATTCAAATCAATCTGTTTCTGTAGAATAGATATAAATTCATCGCTAACCATTACACCAGTTAATGATTTAATGGCATGTTTTAAATCGCTTTTATCTATACTCATTCCCTTTTTTCTTTTTCATAATTATATATCTAACCAAATTAATAATAAATAAATTTTACAGAAATATTATATATAAAATATATGATCTGTATATTCTTCTATGATATCAAGAAATACACAACTTGTTTTGTAAATAAATTAAATAAAAAAACACCTTCGAAGATTTTTTTAAAAATAAAAAAAATTTAAGTTTTTTTAGTTTTCACACACATTATGTCAACACCTACTTCAACCAATACCAATACAGATATAGAATTAGGTGAAGTAGTTGAATCTTCAAGTCATTTAGCAACTAGTAGTAACGAAACTGCAAAACAAAAAGATGATTTCTATTTAAGATATTAGTAGGTTTTAGAGGATATTGTTCGAGTTCATATGAATGGATGGTTCGATACGATGGAGAGAGAGTTATTAACTAGATTGGTTATAATAAATAGTGTAGGACACAAAGGAAAATATGGTCATGAGTTTTTAGAATTTGAATTTAGATCAGGAAATAGATTGAGATATGCAAATAATTCTCAGTATAAGAATGAACCTTTTATTAGAAAAGAAGTCTGTGTCAGTGACAGTGTATTGGAGGAATTGAAAAAGATGATTTCAGACTCTGGTATAATGGCTGAGGATGATAACAAATGGCCTGAACCTGATATTGTAGGAAAACAGGAATTAGAAATTGTACTAAAAGATGAACATATATCGTTTACCACCACAAAGATTGGTGCTTTAATTGATGTTGAAAAGAGTGAAGATCCTAATGGTCTAAAAGTTATGTTTTATTTAATTCAAGATTTGAAATGTCTAGTTTTTTCTTTAATAGGTTTACATTTTAAGGTAAGAATTAATTCTCTCACTCACATCCATTAAAAATCATCATATTAATATCCTCTATTTTCATATGAAATCTAGATTAAACCAATATAAAAACAAATAAACCAAAAAATAGATTAAATTAAATTAAAAATTCAAATCTCTACTGTTGTTGGGTTATCTTAAATTTTTCAAAACTTAAAATTATCAGATTTGGTTTAAGTCTTAATTATGAGAAAATAGTATTTTTTTTTTTTAATTTTCAAATAATTCAATCAAAAAGTTTTTCATTTTTAATAATTGTTATAATTATCATTCCATTTTTATCAAATAAGTTATAAAACTAACATAAGAAACTGTACATTATATAATACAACAAAAAAAAATAATTAAACTTAGCCAACACATTCTTTCTCCTCACACAACACTCAATTTTTAATAATATTTCCTAAACAGCTATGAACTTTATCAATTATTTATATTCATGGTTTTCAGGGGCACCTGTAGAACCTCAACAACAAGAACCAAAGAGCCAATTGTACTCTTTGGAAAGAGTTAAAAAGGGAGATGCAGAGTCAATTGAAAAAGAAAAACATCTTTTATCTAATCCAATTGAACTCAAACAAAATCCAATTTTGTTACACTACTCCGAATCAGTTGCCCAGTCATTGTTAATGACTGGTATGGTACTGTTTTATCTAGCTGATTTACCATCTAACACCTTATTCTTTACTCCAACTGGATGTGAACTAATTCGTGTTGATGAAGATAATGTAAAATATTCCTGTATGTATTTCAACTATATTACAACTAAGTGGATATATAATACTAACTAAAGTTAATTGTAAATAGATAATAGCACCAGTGAATTGTATAGAATTGATCACAAACATAGTAATTTTGTTAAAAAAACCTCTGAAGAAAATAGTATATATCAACAAGAAGAAGACAGAGACAGATTGGAAAAGATTGAATCTGTTAGAATCGCCATAATAAAATATGAAAAAGAGGAAAGAGAAAGACTTGCTAAAATTGAATCCGACAGAATTGCAAAAGAGAAATCTGATAAAGAGGAGAAAGATAGATTAGCAAAGATTGAAGCTGATAGAATCGCCAAAGAGAAAGCTGACAAGGAAGAAAAAGATAGATTAGCAAAGATTGAATCTGACAGATCGCCAAAGAGAAAGCTGATAAAGAGGAGAAAGACAGATTGGCAAAGATTGAAGCTGACAGAATCGCCAAAGAGAAAGCAGACAAAGAGGAGAAAGACAGATTGGCAAAGATTGAAGCTGATAGAATTGCAAAAGAGAAAGCAGATAAGGAAGAAAAAGATAGACTTGCAAAAATTGAAGCTGACAGAATTGCAAAGGAAAAGGCTGATAAAGAAGAAAAGGATAGATTAGCAAAGATTGAAGCTGACAGAATTGCCAAAGAGAAAGCTGATAAGGAAGAAAAAGATAGACTTGCTAAAATTGAAGCTGACAGAATTGCAAAAGAAAAGGCTGATAAAGAGGAGAAAGATAGATTAGCAAAGATTGAAGCTGATAGAATTGCAAAAGAAAAAGCTGACAAAGAGGAGAAAGATAGATTAGCAAAGATTGAAGCTGACAGAATCGCCAAAGAGAACGCTGACAAGGAAGAAAAAGATAGATTAGCAAAGATTGAAGCTGATAGAATTGCAAAAGAGAAAGCTGATAAAGAAGAAAAGGACAGACTAGCCAAACTCCAAAAGGAGCAAGAAACTGAGGCTGAAAGATTACGTATTGAGCAACAACTTAAAGACCAACAAACAAGTACAACTATTGGACAAGAAGAGACTGATGAAGGTCATGGTAAATTAGTTCATTTGACATTAGAAAGACCAGGCCGTAAAGGAAGAAAGAAGCCACAAAAGAAAATCTCTGAACATCCAAATATAGTTAAAGATTATGTTACACCTTCAAAAACTACTCAAGAAGAAACTAATAACGAAGAGGAACAACCACAACAACCAAAACCAGCTATTGGAAAAATGGGAGGTGTTTCCATGTTCCCAGCTGGATTCAATCCAGGTGCTGTAACATTAAAGAAATCATCTAATACCTCTGAAGGTGATCAACCTAAAAAACAGCCAGTTGGTGTTCCAATTATGCCAAGCTTTGATCCATCCAAAGTTCTCTTAAAGAAATCAGCTCCAGTTCAAACTGAAAAACCACAAGACAAGGAACCAGAACAACAAGACTTTAGATCTCTCTTGAAAAAGAGTGCACCATCAAAATAATCAATAACAATTCAAAAACAATAATATATCCCCTCCCCTTCCCTTATTTATAGTGATTTAAATTTAATATTTTAAAAAACATCATTTTGTAAATTAAACCATAAACTAAATAATAATAATACTTGAAATTTAAAAATTACATTTAATTTGGATTTGATTATGTTTATTTAGAATACTGAAATGTTTATTTATTTTGACAGGTAAAGTAAAATTTAGACCCTCTAGTTATATATTAAATTTAATCACCACCTAGAACTAAATTTTCATTTGTACTCAAAAATGGATAAATATGGTAACCACAATATGTTAATTCCATCTGATGAGATTTCTATGTAGTATTTTTTTGTGGGAGGTTTTCTATACTTGAATTACCACTTGGAAATAAAAACTTTGCCCTTTTTTAAAATTTAGTTTATATAGAAGAGTGTTGTCATCTACGGAGGATGTATTAGCTTTAAGGACAAAGGTAATTCCACCTTCTTTGATACATCTCTATGCACTGCGAGGTATTTTTAAAAAAAACCACATTCTACAAAACTAACACCACTAAATAAAAAAATTTATATCCATTCTGAATAAAATTTATTCATTAAATGTCAGAAATAAATAATAGTAATTTAGTTCCATCTTGTCCAATTCATTTACGTACTTTCAAAATTTTTAGAGATTATAAAAATAAATCAGTTTGTAGCGGATGCCCTCTTCAGTTTGGTGATTATTATGGTAGAACAATTGATGAATTCTCTATTAGTGTTCCAAAAATTCTAGATGGTAATTGTAATGAGGCATGTAGATCCATAGTTCTTAAGCAGCTCCAAATAACACAAACATGGGTGTTATTCAATGAAGAAATGGTTAAAAATACTATTCTCGGGATCAAGGGTGAATACCCTACTACCGATAAGCTATCAATGTATAAAAGTGGAAGACTAGAGGAGTCGGAGGAGGATAAACAGGGTGTATACTCATTCTTCTCTGATCTATCTTTTCTAGAAAACTACCACTACCCATAAAAATACTTTTTGACATTCCATTTTGTAATCAAAAATATATAAAAAAAAATTAAATCCAGATAAAATTTATATCAATGGTTAATCATAACACTTGAAATTTAACAAATTACATTTAATTTGGATTTGATTATGTTTATTTAGAATGGAGTAATTGGTAAAGATTTGTAATATGGGCCAATTATTTCATGATTCAAGAAGTGGTTGAACAATTTTTCAACATTTGGATAAGATTTTAATTTATCTTGTAATTTTAATTGATCAATGACTGTGAAAATACTTAAATCAGCGTAGGTGTAAGAGTCACCTTGAGCTGCAAAACCTTTACCATTTACCAATTTAGTTTCCCAAGAAGAGAAGAAAGTTGGTACAGTTTCTTCATTGTATTTCTTGAGCTTTTCTTCATTGTCCTTTGAAAGGAAGAAGTTCAAGAGGATATCTTGAGTTGATTCAACAACTTCACCAGCAAGTGCTCTCTCTTTTGGTGTTTTACCAGCAAAGTTGTGTTGTTCAGCGATATAACGTGCAATAACCATTGATTGTGCTAAGATAAAATCACCTTCTCTGTAGAATGGGAACTGTTTGTATGGTGATAATAGTCTCAAAGCTTCATCTGCTTTTTCCATTCTGGTATCTTTGAAGTCAACTTTACAATATGTCAAGACATTTCTAACGAATTGACCTTTACCTATTTAATCACAATTTCTCATATTAATAACTTATTGATTTCATTTAGAGTTGATATTGAAATTCGTAATGTAATACCTTTTCCAGCGAAATAAATTAATTCTGGTTGAGACATTATAAAAGATTGTTTAAATTAATCTGTTGTTTATGTTAGTTGTTGTTGTTTTGAAAATGATTTGAATTTGAATCAAAATTGATGGGTTTAAATAGTTGTTTAATGTAACTTCTTGAATGTCTAAATCCCTTGTTGTTTTAGATATCACCCATGATTCAGCATGCATTTGTGAAATTTCGACATTTTTTCACCCAATACCATTTTAAATTGCTTCGATTACAATTTTAAAATAAACACAAATACACCTAATGATGAATCAATCTTTTTTTACAAAAAAGAACAAAATATTCTTTTTTTAAAAATTATGGTAAAAATATCTAAATTTAATTTAACTAGTGTGTATATTTTTAATTAATTGATTGCCTTTTAAAATAATTTTTAAATTTTGGTTCTATTAATATTTAAAAAATTTCCTTCATTCTTGATTTTTATTTTGGAAAACTAAATAGAATGGAATGTCATATTTATTCCTTCATTCTTTAAAAATGTTGTAGAAAGCATTTGGATTTTTAATAAATAGATTTTTTTTTTTTTTAAGTTAAATAAAATTTAATTAAATTAAAAGTAAACAAGTATATATAAAAATGACAATAAAAGTAGGAGATAACCTTGAACAATTCAATACCACATTATTTTATGCCTTACCAGAAGTAGACGGAGTCTGCCAAATGGGTAAAAAGATTCAATCCAATGACCTTTTCAAAGGTAAAAAAGTAATTCTATTTGCCATTCCAGGTGCTTTCACTCCAACATGTTCTGCACAACACGTTCCATCTTATATCAATTTGGCTAAAGAGATTAAAGCTAAAGGTGTTGATGATGTATATTGCATTACAACTAATGATCCATTTGTCCTATCCATTTTTGAAACACACAGCAAAGCCAATGGAACTGTTAAATTCATTTCTGATGGTAATAGTGAATTTACAAAGAAACTTGGTTTGGATTTTGATGGTAGTGTATTTGGTTTGGGTGCTGGAAGAACTCAAAGATATGCAATGATCGTAGATAAAGGTATTGTCACTGCAATTGATATTGAAAAACCAGGTCAATATGAAGTATCTTCTGCTGAAGCTATCCTAAAGAAATTGTAAAAAATCTGATATCAGATTTTTATTGAACCCAATCCAAATTATTAATAAAAATTAAATTAATTTTGATTATTGATAATAATAATAAACATTATAATTTATTATTTTTAATTTTCGATTGTTGTTGTGAAGTATCTTCATCATCAACATTCCCAAATCTAACATTCTTTTCTTGTACAATTTTAATATCTTGTTCGTCATCAGAGTGATTGGATAGGTCACTAACTTGATCAGTATCACTCAATAGATGACTTTGAATACAAGTTTTTATATCATTCATCCATTCTACTTTTTCTTGTTGAGTCTCTGCAATGAGAATCAGTGAGAATTCATTAGTTTCAATTTCAAATTTAAATACTGTTTCTTCTTTGTTTCTTGGTACGACTATAGATGAATCTTCACCATCTTGTTGTTCTTCATCATCTGAAAATATATCCAAAATATCTAATACCTGGTTGAGATAAAATACTTCTTTGAATTTAAATTCTTTTCCAGTGTCTTCTGAAGGTTTGTATTTAGCCAACAGCAATAAATCATTAAATAAGAAGAAATAACTGTCTTTCTTACCGGTATCTTCAATCTCCAGGAAACCTTCTCTAATATATTTACGATTTTCTTCACAAAGGTTAATCTCCAATTCCCATATACTCTCTTGAATGGCATCTAGTTTTCTCTTGTTGTTAGCAACCATCTTTGACTCATTTACAGAGTCTGCAACTACCCTTATCACATCTTTAGCAGTATGCAATCTTCCATAATCTGGATGCTGGTTATTTGTATATTTGATAAGTTCTTTTAGTAACAAAAGGTAACGTGGTATTCTCTGAATTGGCATAATCAGGTAACTGTACAAGTCAAGGCCATTGGTGGAGTCTTGGAATATCTCAAAGGTATTAATAAGTTCATCAAATTGTGAATTTCCTTTACGCAGTCTCTTGATTCTAGAGTAACTGTTATCGTAATTATCAATATAGTTTCTGTAACTTTCCTTCAAGAAATCACATTTCTCTAAAAATACATCACCAATAGTACTGGTTTCGTTATTCCAGTTCTCCATTTTATCTTCAAATTCCTGTAGCAAACCAACATGAGATTTCAATAGATTCTCCCAATTTCCAAATATAGAAAAGATTTCTTCACGTGATCGTACAGCTGGTGAATCTTGACTTGTGGATTCTAGACTATTCTCCAAAGGTATAATAAGACTCTGATAGACTATATTCAAACCTTTGACATAAAACTGTTCGGTAGTTACAATCTCCTCCATTACAATCTGTCTACGTGTATCTATTGGAATGGATTTAAAGTAAAAGTCTCTATCAAAGTTATCTCTGATCAAACGTAAGAGTTTACAAATAGAACCCAAATCACCATTGAAAATATCATGTGGAGAAATCTCACCAACTGAAAATAAAGAACTCTCACGTAGAAAACTGAGAATCAAAAAGATATTTTGCATAAAGTGCCATGGAAGTATTGGGTCTTTGGTATAGATACCAACACGACTGTTGGTGAGTTCTTCGAGGATATTGAGTATATACACACCATTTCTTAGGTCTTCAGAGACATCCTTGATCTCTACTTGTCTGCTTCTGAGATGATAGTTCATCCATTGTAGTAGAGATGCATGATCTTCGGGTAAGACATCTCTCTTACTACTAGTATTAGGATTACCAAATTTCGAATGAACTAAAGAACTATAGAGTTTCAGTGTTGTAGATGTAGTATCAGCACTGGAATTAGCCTTGACCTGTCTAATAGGGGTCAAATGTAAATCTGGGAAAGTCTTTACAGCAAAGTTTGCTAAAACGTGTATATTAGAAATGACTAAATTCAGATTCTTCTCTTCAAAGAGATCAGGTGCATCAAATAGATCAGTCTTTTTCAGACCTAATAAAATACAACCGTTCAGATAGTTTCCAATGTTTTCAATCTGTTTGAATGATGACTGACCTTGGTTAATGTAGAGAATGGTATTTGGTCGAATCTTGTTAATGACTTTACACAACATTACACCGTCTTTAAGTGAGAGTGAAAATGAGTTTGGTACCTTAAATTTCTCTCCTAGTATCTCTTCAATCCATTCCTGAGCTGATTTCTGTAACTCTGGAGAGAATTTAAAAGCCTCTTTGGTATTGATATCAGTGTTTAGTGAACTTACTGTGGGAACCTTAACTGATTTTCTCCATTTAATCTTTCCATTTCTCTGATTGATTGGACCGCTAACTGATAATGTAGATGATCCAACAGCACTTGAAGATATACTATTAGTTAGAGTACCATCACTTTTTACAGTAGTTGAGAACAGTGGTGGTGATGGTGTAGTTGTGATTTTAATATTCTTTTTCTCACCTGCCAAATGTATACCTGTGTAACCTTCAATCTTTGAAGCATGTTTACCAAGGAATATGATATTATTAATAACCAATTGACAATCCTTGTTCTCAAATAGATCGACACTGTTGAAACAATTGACATTCTGTAGACCTAATGTCTTACAAGCTTTCAAATAATTTTCAATATTCTCCAGTTGTTTGAATGAAATGGTACTTTCATTGATTTTCTTTATCAGACCAGGTTTCAATTTATTCACCAACTGACATAACACAACACCACTTTTGAACAATTCAAAAAATGATTTTTCTTGGTCAAATTTCTGTTCGAGTACATCCTCTACCCATTTCTTTGCTTGAGATTCCAATGATTTATCATATTTTTCCAATTTCTTTCTCTCAACATCATCAGTAAGATTGGAACAGGATGGTGGTTTTTGATCTGCTGTAATAACTGCTGTATTATTAATATTATTAGAATGTAAATTGGTACTACTACTATTTGGTGATCCAGGTGGATTAATTAAACTATATCTATTATTTGATTGTTGGGTTGGTGATCCAGGTGTTACTGTTGTTGTTGCAGCAATTGGTTTAATACTATTACTATTTGTATTGGATACAGGTACATTATTACTAACTGCTACAGGTTTTGAAATTGGGGTAGTTGGTGTTACTTTACTTGTTATTGTTGTTGGTGGTGTTGGTGTTGGTGTTGTTTTTGGTTGTGGTGGTAATGGTTTAGGTGTTTCTATTGGTTTTGGTATTTCTACTGGTTTTGGTGTTTCTATTGCTTTAGGAGTGGTTTCTATTGGTTTTGGTGTTTCCACTGGTTTTGGTGTTTCAACTGGTTTTGGAGTAGTTTCTATTGGTTTAGGAGTCTCTATTGGTTTTGGTGTATCTACTGGTTTTGGTGTTTCTACTGTTTTAGGAGTGGTTTCTATTGGTTTTGGTGTTTCAACTGGTTTTGGAGTTTCAACTGGTTTTGAAGTAGTTTCTATAGGTTTAGGAGTCTCCAATGGTTTTGAATTTTGTTCACCTGGTGGTTGAGGTAGTGGTTTATGATCATCAATAGAATTTGCTGTTTGAGGTAATGTAGGTAATGGTTTATTAGCTACAATTACAGTTGTAGTTGTTGTAGTTGTAGGTTGTTGATTATTTGTATCATTTGGTTTTACATTATGATTAGTATTATTACTAGTTGTATTGTTAACAGTTGGATTTGAAGTGGTAGTGGTAGGAGTAGATTTATCAACAACAACAGGAGGTTGTGGAGTTGGTGTTGTTGTTGGTGATAATGTTACAGTTGGAGTGGAGGATTTATCTGATTTATCACTCGATTTGTCAGATTTTTTATCTTTCTTGTCTGGTTTCTTTTCCTTTTCAGGTTTCTCTTTTGATGGTGAAGAAGAAGAAGACTTCTTTTTGAAGAGAGAGAATCCTACCATTCTTTTCACTATAAATAGTTATTTAGTGGGTTGGTGGTGTTTGAAAATAATGAAAAAATGCGAATTGTTTGATTGATTTTTTAAAAAAAATTTAAATTGACTTTTCAAATAAAACATTCAACCAACCCCTTTTTATATTTTTAAAAATAGAATTTTTTCAATAGTATCTGAATGATAATTGGGTTCTGTTTATTTAAAATAATTTTCATCCAATACTGTGATTTTATATTCTTTTAATGGTAAATCCTTTTGGAGTGATTCAATTTTACTTGAATCCAATGTTATGGTTGTACAAGAATATTGTTCATCAAATAGTTTGACTAGATAGTTTCTAATGGCATTCTTCATGTCATTGGCATTGATTTGGTCGAAGAAGGTTAATACACTCTTAAAGTCATGTTCATACCAACCTTTTAGTGTATTGAGCATGGATTGATCAACAACAGACTCAATGTTCTTAAATTTACTAGCAACACTATAAACTGAGGTAGATTTAGCAGTGAGAATAGAATCCTCATCCAATTCAGATTCCAAAGCATCTTTAACTAATTGAATGCTGACTTGATAAGAACCTACCAAATCAGAGGCACGGTAGCATGTGAATACCAAACCACCAGGTTCCATATCATAGTAGATATTAGGTGAATATGCCAATCCAGCACCTCTAATTTGTCTCCAAAGTATACCTTCAAGCATTGAGAAGTAGTTAACAACTAGATATAATGAGGTATATTCTTTTGAGATTAAATTTTCAAATCTAAATGGTAATGGTAGGAATCTTAATAAAAATGATGAGGAGCAACCTGGTATACCATATACTTGTAGTTCATTAGCTTTTCTTTCTTTATCCAGTAAATCATACTGGAATACCAATGGTTGATCACCTTTACCGATATTAGTTTGATTTTTCTTAAAGTATTTCAAAATTACATCTTTTGGACTCTCTTTAAAGTCGGAAAGATTACCAGCTAATTGACCAACTACAATATTTCTATAGTCACAGAAATATTGTTTAATCTGATCAAGTTTAGAAATTACTTCTAAAATTTGTTCATTGATTTCTTCTTCTTCTTCTTCTTCTTCCTCTTCCTCTTCTTCATCTTCACTTTCATCTTCGGTGACACCAAGTTTGGATTGAATAGATTCGAGAACTCTACCAAATCTCATAAAGTTCATATGAGAGTTATTTGATTTCTCTCTATTGTAGAGATGATATTGGAGCATGGTCTCAGCTACTTTTCTACCATTGTTTTTCAATTCTGGTAATTCATCAAGTTGTTGCTGAATAATGATTTTAATACGAGATACTGTGAACTTTATATTGAAGAGAATCTGTGAGACCAATTCAATGGCTTTACTGTAGTTCTCCCTAGTGGCTGAAAGATATAGTTTATTAAACTGACAATACCCACCAGTACCTTCAAAATTATCAGATAGACCAATTTTAATTCCACTTTCAATGGTATATTTCAATAGCAGTGAATCAATATCTTCATGTGACAAAGATAATCCGCTTTCTTTATCAACAACAGGTGAGGCAAAAAAGAGTGCTGTGAAGATTGGTAGATAGTCCCTAAGTTCATCAGCTAGATTGTTGGTATTAAACATTACATTAAAATAGACAAAACTAGATTGAATTTGGTCATATTGGAATGGGAATGGGATCTCATCTTGTGATGATGATTGGCTATTGATGAATTTCTTTAGTTTTTGTTCATCTTCAGTTTTTGCTTCAACCTTTGTTCTGTAAGTTGTCAGTGGATAGAAGGATATACGTTCTGGTGAACATGGTTTAAATTTACTAAAGTATTCTTTGGGGATTGGACGATCATTATAAGCTTTAGATTGTAATAGAATTTCATGACATTCTTTCATTTTCTCACTACCCAATAGCTGAACTTGTTTAGAGATTCTATCAGTTTCCTCTTGTGATATTCTATTAGATTCTTCAATAGAGGGAATTGCATGTACCTCTAAAATGGGTTGAGAGATAAAATATCTCTCAATAATCTCACACCAAAAATCAGCATTTTTAGTCAACAGTTCATCAAAAACGGAGAAGTCAAAGAACTGTTCCAAACTGGTTGTATTGTTACTGTAGATGAAATGTTCAATTATAATATCCTCAACTGCATCGTTGGTTGTCTCTTCTAGTGCAATTTGTGTTTGCAAAATTAAAGACTGAATAATATCTTTAATTCTCTCTAAATCAATATCCTTCTTATCTACAATCTCTTTGAGAATCTCCAACAATCTATCTTTGATTTCATCTTTTTTATCCATTGAGCTATTATCAAAAGATAAGTTCTGTTTTATATAATAGAATTAATACTAATTATCATATTAATATAATAAAATTAAAAGTATACATACGATAAGGGTTGTTTGTCTTTTTTCAATGTCATAGGTGATATCAGTTGCATATGGTTCTTCAATTTCAACCATTTTTGAGATTAAAGGTGATGATATACCATTGGTGAGATAGTCAAGAATAACAGTTAAGGTATCTGTTATTCTAGGTTTAAGGAATGAGTCACCTTTAAATGTCAATTGAGCACTTCCAACAGATTCGTCTTGACTTGGGAATGTGACTGTTGATTTGATGTTCTCTGTGAATATTTCAATCGGGTAGTTAAAGACCTTAGTTGGTGGATCTTGAACTTTTCCAGATTGTTCTAGCTCCTGTTTTTTACGTTGAATCTTTTCTTCCATCACCTGAATTGATGCAAAGATTTCAGATGCTTCAACTTGACCAACAATAATCAAACATATACTGTCAGGTCTATAATACTTTTTATGATATTTCTTTATAGTTTCATTATTCAGTTCTCTAATATCTTTCAATTTACCACCAGTTTCAAATTTGTATCCACATTCACCTTTGTAGAGATGTTTAGCAGATTCCAAATACATTTTTGTGAATTGTCTATTTTCGTATTCTTGCATCTCGCTATATACAACACCAGAGTTCTTTCCCTCACCATTTATATGATGCACCTCAGTCACAAAAGCATGTTCAGTCAGTGTTGGATAGAGAATATGGTCAAGATACACTGGCAAACTCTGAAGAAATCCCTCAGAACCTGCTGTTGACAATGTATATGCTGTGTGATCTATTGATGTCCATGCATTGGTACCATCTGCAAAACACTTACTAGTCAGAGTATCCAATATACCTTTGTAAGGGTAATCCTCTGATCCTAAAAATATCAAATGTTCAAGTGTATGTGGACACCCATCATCAGAGTGACCTTCAGTTGGTACCACTACATATCCATGAACCATTGGTCCTTCTGTTTTTACATTATAAATTGTAATACCACTAACCTTTGATTTCCACAATTCAAATGGTATATTGCCTACATTGAATTTTGAAATCAAATCATAATTATCTTGTAGTGACATCTCTTTAAACCTGTTGTTATAATCAAACTTCAAAAAAAAATTAAATAAAAAAAATATTTGTAATTTGAAATTCACATTATTAATATAAATTAAGTTCAATGAAAGAGTAATTATAAAGAAAATTAAGGTTTTATAAGAAATATACATATTCATTGAGCTGAATACATGAATAAATTGAATTTAAAAAAAATTTTTCATTCATTATTGATAGTTAGATTAATTTGATAAAGTGGTATATCAAATCAGTTAAATGCTTTACAGATAGATAACCAATAATATTGGAGCTATCAGTGTTGTCTGTTGTGGTTATCCAAAGTCCGTGAATATTAGAATCGATGATTAGTTGAATGGTTTCCAATAATGTGGTTTGCATGGTAATACTGATAATTTGACCTGGTGGTTTATCCAGTGTTGCCAAGTACTCTTTTAATGGTAGATTAAGGTCTTCGATATTGGATATTGTTATACC
This sequence comes from Tieghemostelium lacteum, assembly GCA_001606155.1. Classification (NCBI taxonomy): domain Eukaryota; phylum Evosea; class Eumycetozoa; order Dictyosteliales; family Raperosteliaceae; genus Tieghemostelium; species Tieghemostelium lacteum. The sequence continues at coordinate 706,900 of LODT01000025.1, read as the reverse complement.
TCTTAGATCTGATAATGAGAAATTGGAAACCAATTGGTGTTTTCCCCTGATAATGGCTATAGATTGTTGTTTATGTTCTTCCATTAATTGAAATGCATAACTTGCCAATTCACTCTCATCAATAGTCCAAAAGTCCCTGTTGATTTGTAATTGTCCTTCAAGTGCTGATAGAGGACTATTGAATACACCTAAAGGTAGTTTATCTACCAATTCTTTGGAAATTAATTGTTTCAAAATATCACTTCTAGACAAGACACCAACAATCTTGTCATAATCTACAACTGGTAATCTTGTCAAATGTGATTCGGAGAATTGTCTAAGTGCCATCGAAATAGTGTCCGTTGTATAACAATAGCATTGCAACTCTGTATTCTCTTTCAAATGTGGGCTCAATCTTATAATATCCACAATAGGTGTCTCTTTAAAATAACCATAACGTTTCTTAATTTCCTTTGGTTTGGGATTTGTCCAAGCGTCTACAACTATTTTTTTATCTGTACCAGGTAGAATAGAGCTACTAATAACCGCTTGATCCTGGAAAAAGAAACCAAGCATAAAAGACACAATTTCATAGGTACCTATCATCCCACGATAATTTCCAACCAAATCTTTACTAAACTCTTTGGTAGCATTATATGGGTTGCTTTCTGGTGGAACAAATATACTAGCAGAAAAAACTCTATTCATTTTTAGAATCTCTAGTGTATCGACTATATTTGTTTCTCCATCTATACTAACCACCCCTTGTATTTTCTTTCCATTCAATACCTCAGATATTTTTTTATGAAATATCAAGTCATTGAATTCCTTGTACTTTTCAATTTCTCCCGATAATTTTTCCATTGTTCTATTTAAAGAAGTGTGAAGGTAACTTCATTTTATTGAGGAAAAAAAAATTGAATTTTTTTTTATATCTGTTTACTATTTTTAGAATACATATACAATTCAAAGTTGAAATTTCAATTAAATAATCTATGTATGATTTATTTTGATTAGTCTCCACAAAGAGACCTACATTATGAATTTACGAAAAATCAAAATAAGGACTAAAGAATTTTTATGAATTTTTCATAATTGACAGATATTTATTTTGATGTTAAATTATTGAAATTAATGTAATTTTTAATAATTTCTTAAATAAGGGCCAAATATTAATTTATTTTAAATTATAATCCATGGAATTACATCTATGAAATTCTAAAGAAAAGACCATCTAGAACAAAGTATTTAAAGAATAAAAATTTTTATTTTTAACACAACAATCACTTATCAAATAAACAATAGTGTTAAACATGGCAAACAAAGATACAGCTTTAATTATCATCGATGTACAAATGGATTATTTCCCAGGTGGAAAATGGCAACTAAAAGATACTGATAAAGCATTGGCTAATGTTAAGAAAGTTCTTCAAAAATTCAGAGATGCTTCTATTCCAGTTATCCACATTCAACATTTAGCTCCTGAATCATTCCCATTTTTCAATCGTGGTACAAAAGGTGCTGATATTCATCCTGAAGTTAAACCATTAGCTACTGAGCCTGTCATTGAAAAGGAACATGCCAATTCCTTCAAAGATACAACTCTATTGGAGACATTAAAAGCTAAAGGTATCAAGAATCTTGTTATCACTGGTATGATGACTCACAATTGTGTCGACTCAACCACTCGTGCTGCTGTTGATCTTGGTTATCAATGTACACTCTTGGGTGATGCTACCTCTTCAAGAGATCTCCAATTGCAAGATGGTACTGTTGTTCCAGCTGATCAAGTAAAATCATCTTTCTTAGCTGCTCTTGGTTGGGCCTTTGCTAAATTGGTCAACACTGATGATTATTTAGCTTCAATTTAAGAATACTCAATCTTGTAATAAAAAATTAAAATAATTATAAATTGTAATTTCATTTTAACTAAAATCAAACTTTAAAATCCCAATCCCCTCCCCTTCCCCCTCCCACTCCCACTCCAGCTTCCCTAAATCTTTGATTTATCCATTTTAATTCTTTTTTTTAATTTTAATTATAATAATAAAAGATCTTTATTAGTAAGTTAATAGAATCAGGTATTTTTTTTTACATAATATAAATTGATTTAGGAAGTTGACAATATTATTGAATTAATAAATTAAATGATTTCTCAGTTACCAATTAAAAAAAAATTCAATTATAATTTAATAAATATAATAGTATATATAATAGATAACCTATTTGCCTATCTACTTTTTCTTTTTTTTAATATCTTTATAGATTATACTGGCAATTGATTTAATATCATCACTAGAAACTGGTTCAAAATAATTAGTGGCACCAAATTTAAGAGAAGCCTCTCTACCTTCTTTTTCATTAATATCAGTGAGTTTTGGCGGTTGAGATCTCTTATCAGAAGACATACCAGTGATGTAAATAGGAATTTTACCCATAAATTGAATTTCCGGAATCCATTGGAACGGGATATCTTCAAATGAAACCCTATCATTGGTGGTAAAAGCAATGACAGCAGCATCGGCTTGTTCATATTGAAGAGCACGTAATCTAGAATATCTATCATCTGAGGAGGTATTAACAAATCTGAAACCAACTGGTCTATTGTCAACTTGGATACAACCAGAAAATATTTTTTCAAAGTCATTTTCTGCCTCTATTTTACAATCTTCCATAGCATTCATACAGTGGTCTATAAACTGATCTTTATCCTTAACCTTATCACCAGCAATAACAATGATAATCTTTTCACCATCATTAGCCGGTTTTTTTGGTTTATGTGGTTTCTCTTTATCTTTATCTTTCTCTTTCTCTTTTGTTTTAGATGAAGATTCTTTATCGTCTTTACTGTGTTTGTTCTTTTCCATTTCCTTGAGTTTTTCTGTGAATTCATTAGACTTATTATTGAGATCCTCCTCTCTCATTTGGATTGACTTTATCCTTTCAGTTAGTTTCTTTTTGGACTCTTCGTTAATGTACTTGATTTTCTCATCAAATTTCTTTTTGGATTCCTCATTGATGACTTTGATCTTTTCTTGGATTGTTTTTTTATTCTCTTGGTCGATGGACTTGATTTGTTCCTGAACTTTCTTATCAGCCTCTTCTTGGACGGTTATCAACTTTTGTTTCAATAAATTCTCGGCTTCTTCACTGATTAGGAGTTGAGCATCTTTCTTTAAACGGATTTTCTTTTCATACTCCTTTTTCTCGTGGAATATCAAGTTCATCTTATCCAAAATGGCAGGTGAAATTTTATTTCCCTTTAAGTTGACTGTGGAAATAGAAAATTGGTCGAGACCTTGGCTTTTTAAGAGATTTAATTGGTTGAGAACAGAACTGGCACCACTATCACCAATACCACAGAAAAATAATGACATATTCTTGAGTTTAGATTTACCAATAAACAACTTGGATAATAAAATGGCACCTTCATTACCAATCTTATTACTATTTAAATGAATAGTTTCCAATGAAATTTTACCAGACAATGACTCTACCAAATAACCAATACCTTTAGAGGTAATCTGACAATCGGATAAATATAAACTCTTGAGTGAACAATTCTTATGACGAAGACTAGAACAGAGATACTGTAGACCAACATCACCAAATGGATTGTTATCCAATTTGAGATACATTAAATGTTCGTTGTGTGTCAAAGCCTCTGAGAGTGACTTTAAACCGCTAGCTGTAATGTTATTATTGGATAAATCTAATGAAGTTATGACAGCCTTTTGCTCTATAGCTTTGGAAATTGGGATTAAACCTGAGTCACCCAGTTCACAACTCTCCAATTTAATTAGAGGGTGAGATTTTCCATTTAACAGAGCCTTTGCAATTGTCTTTGGATCGTGTAATCCAATCTTTTTAAAAAGATGACCTGCAGCCTCTATTGAAACTTTTTCATTTTCAAACTCCATTTTTGTATTGTATATGTGTATTTAATGTTAACAAATATAATAATATACAACAACAAATAAAATACGAATTGTGTGTGAGATTAATTACAATACTAAAATAAATTCGTGTGTGTGTGAAGACTATAAAGTGTGTGACTATAAAAAACACTACAACAACAATAGACTAAACAAATAAAAACAATGAATTTAAAACTACGAATAATTTAAGTTACCAAAAAATAATTGAAATTATTAAATAATTTATAGAGATTATAAAAAAAGACTACATAACCAGTGTACAATATGGTGAATTTATAATAATAAATATATTTGAATTTTAATTGAAAAATAAATGTTAATTATACTTGATTTCATCTATTATCTATTTTATATTGAAATTTACTTTTGTTATTATAGATTAATTTCTATATATAAATATGAATATGTATAAATTATTATAAAATGATAAAGAAATAAGAATGATTTAAAATAAAACAACAAAAATCAAAGTATTTAAATTCATGTTAATAATGTTATTTCTAAATATAATTAATATTATATGTAATTATATTTCCTTAAAAGTAGTGTTTTTTCCACATTTCTCAATATATATTTTGTATTTTTTTTTTTTACTACCACTAAATCGAAATTCCAATTGCGTGTGTATTTGTGTGTGTGTGTGTGTTATATTAAAAAAACAATAATAAAACTATAATTAATCCGTGAACAACAATAATAATTAGTATTAGTCCTTATTTTAATTAATCAATTAATTAAATTCAAAGTGATATTGTCTCCTGGAATTTGAGGGAACAAAATCTTACAGATTTACAAAATGAGTGACTTTTATAGTTTCAAAATCTGAAACTGGTTGCAATCTGAGTTTCCAACTATGAAAATACAATAGACAGATATCTTTAATAGTTTTTGAATAAAACAGATTTAGTGAAGAAGTTAGTAATACTCTTATAATTTGCAACAAATACTAGTAGAGAGTGTAACAACAAAAGTAAATGGTGGGAATAATTGTCAATTGACAAACAAACAGATATTTATTTAGTGAAACTGCAAATGTAATGAATATTGATTTTTAAAAACATAAAAGTTATTTTTAATTAATTATGTGAATTTACATTAATGAAATATCCTTTGAGTGTTCAGTTTCAGTATATTACTTGCATTTATAATAATGAAATCAACTCTTAATATAACATCACATAAATATCATAAAAAAAAAACTAAAAAAATTAATAAAAAAATAAACCCGATTGATTGGTTCAGTATTTACAATATGGTTAGAAACGATTTAAAATGTGTATGGACCTAAGAGCTCCTATTTTAAGATTATACACTTGTCAATAGAAAAAGTTGATAAAATTATAACTGTTATACAAGAGGTTTGATAGAATCAAAACATTATGAAAATCATCAAAATACCAGGAAGAATGTCTAGAATATGCAAATTAAAACTAAGCTGGGTTATTTTTGTGAAAAATCAAAATAGATCTTAAGATTTTGAATTTGATGATGAAAAATCGAAAACATTTTCGATCATCGTGAAACGACAATGAATGAATTAACTGATATTTTCCTCAGTTTTTCAGATTGAAATTACCGAAACCAGCCGAATAAATGGTTTAATTGCTGCATTATAAGCAATGGTAATAGTTTCAATTGATGAAAAGTAATTGGCTGTTATAAAAAGGTTTATAGGTAGACCGAGTGGGTTTATCTACTATATAATAGGTTAAATCAAAGCATTTTTGGGTAGATATGAAAATGATCATCACACTTCTAGCCCCTATTTTGGGATCCCAAAATATCCATCTTTGCATTCAAAATGAAATTATCCTTTAGTAAAAAGAAAAAAACAAAAAAAACTATTCAGATATTTATTGTTTTCACCTGCAAATAATAAAAAAACAAATTTTATATTAATTAATTAATTTGTTAACATCTAGATTATTTTCAAACAATTTTAAAATTATATATGCAAATGAAATGGAACGAGGCCTAGTGAAGTAACTGCTATCAAAATCTCCTCACAATTAAGAAAATGCAAATATTGTGATCTTATAACAATTTTTTAACATTCATTCCCAGTTTTGAATTAATTAATCAATTTTGTTTGTGTTCATCATTATTTTATATAAATATCAAAACTCAATTGTTTGTAGTGATTTTTTTTTTTTCCATCCTTTTATTTGTTCACTCTCACCCTTCTGGTATTATACACATTTATAATAATTATTTAATACTTTTTTTTATTTCCAATTAGAGATCCCTTTAGGAATTTATTGTAATGTAAGTTCTCGATAAAAAATCTATCATTTTTTTACATTATAGTATTTCCTATTTCTATTAAATAGTGTGGAGAACTAAAAGTAGAAAATCCGCGACAATCACATCTTTAAGAGAAAAGTAAAAAAAATTTTATTATATTTTAATTAAGTAATTCCACTTTGGCTTGATTAATTATAATATCAGAGACACCCTATTGATTTTTTTCTTGTATAGTCACCTCCCTCATATTATAATTTTTTTTTTGTATTTTTACAAATCATCATCAGATTTCACAATTCTGATCTACTTTTTATTTTTTTTGTTTTTACATCATGATCATAAATGTTGCTTATAAACATGCCACATGAAAGTGGGGCACGATTAGACCTATATAAAGTGTCCCAGATATGTGGATATGCATCGAGTATACTTTTTGTAATTGACCTATACAAACTAAAAAAAAACTAGTACCTCTGATGTAAATGTGGAAGAGAGAAAAAAAAAACCTTTTTGATTTATTATTATTTAAATTATCCTATCTTTACCTAACCCCTAAATAATTTTATCCCTTCTTGTATTGTATATATATATCATTTTGCAAAACAATCAGTATTGCTGTTTAAACTATTACAAAACCATCTTGTAATATTAATAGTATTCAATTTTGAAAGAATAATAATATTTTTATTATTAAACCAAATTCACGTAAGTGGAAAGTTTATGTTACTTTATTGGAATAGGGTTTATTTAACAGTTTCCAAATCAATTTTATTTAATTTTTCATGTGGTGTTTTTTCAGTTTTTACTTCTAACAGACTTTATTTGTTTGGTGGTAACACTGTGTGTTATTATTTTTTAATTTCAAAAGAACTACTTCTTCACAACCCCCACTTTTTACACAATTGTTATCTTTGATTCTTATAACGACCAATACCACATGTGATATTTTTTAAAAAATGTAAACAACAAGCACACTCAGATGTTGATTTTTTATAAATCTTGTGTCAATCTTTTATCATACTACTGTCACGATACATAAATGATCATAAATAGCTTGATTTTTTCATTAAGTGAAAAAGTGTATTTAAATTGTTTGTTTATTGTTTTATTCAAATGGTAATAGCCAGCCTGTATTAGATATAAAAAGGTACACCAACAACAACATCAAATTTTAATACCCATTCATCCATAATATTCTATTACTCTTTCATCTGTTTTCTAAATGATGCTGAAGAGGGTTCTACTTCTATTTTAATCACTACAAATTTTTATTCGAGAATTATTTAAATCAAAAAATATTCTTTGATATATTAATTAATATATAGTTTGTTGTTACCTCATCATATCTCTCTTCTTTTTATTTTGTTAATTATTCATTTATTTATTTATTGATGTTAATATTTATCGTCAAATCAAAATCACATACTTTTTGAACAAACCAACTCCAAAATATCTCCTCTCACACCTTTTCACCAAATATTTAAATTCATTAATTAATTAAATATTCTAACTTGTTTTTAATTCATTATCCTTATATTTCTAGATATTTTAATTTTTTTATTTAATAACCTTTAAATCTATAGTTGTATTTTTATTTAGAAAAATATGGATTTTAATGTTGATATTAGAACAACCGCTAATTCCAATCATAGTAATATAATTGGAGAATCAATGAGCGACATCAGTAGTTCAAATCAATTGATTCATTCTGGAATGACAACTTTTTCATCACCAAATTCTTCACTCAACACTTTTGATCAACTATATAGTAGTAACGCTAATCTACTTGTACATAATAACAATAACAATAACAATAATAACAACAATAATAACAATAATAATAATCTAAATGATAGTGGAAATGGTGAAGATCTCACAACAAAAGATGGAAATGAAAAAGAAGTTTTTGAAAAAGATGGAATTGAACTAAAAACATTCGATGACAAAAAAGATCCTGAAAGTCAAAAACCTAAAAAAACCAGAACTGAAAGATTCAAATCTCTTTTTGACATTAATGAATCTTGGAAAGGAAAAAAAACAATTAAATTAATATTTGAAAGATATATATATGGTCTGATAGTAGCTTTCGTTGTATCATTATTTGTTGTAATATTATCATTACCCAATTGGACCAAATCAAACCCATCTTCTAACCAATACCAATCGGACTTGTATCTCAATAACGTCACTTTTTCAACATTTTTTATATTTTCCATTGTAATGTATAATACACTCCCATTTATAACTTCACAATTTATTTTCAAAGAAATGAATGAATATTAATATAAAATTTTATTTATAATAATTTAGATAAGTTTTGGAACTGTTTATATAACACTTTCATTTTCAGTTAGTTATACTTTTAAAAGAGTAATGGAATCCAATATTTTGTATTATAGTTCTGGTATATCAATTTTGTTTATTATATTCTATGCAGTGTTGACATTGAAAGGTATAAACTATTGGTATTACTATTTGGATGTAATTGGTGTAGTTACTGTGTTTCTGGTGGCAGAAGTAATATTTGCATTCAAGATGTCTGTGAAATTACAAAAGGAGGAAAGATCATTTAAGATTGTAAATACAATGAAGGCTTTGATGGTAGCTTACAACTACACTGCACCTGATGTAGTAGTTACAGTATTCACTGTTATTTACATGTTCTTTTTAATTCCAGTTTATCTCAGTTTACCTAGTGCTTTGTTGCGTCTTGGTTGGCGTTTGATTGTTCATCCTATTTACTGGATCTCCATTGTAATGATTGCCAGACAGTTCCTTACAAGGGACATTTCAACAGACGATATCATGTTAAATTCCAATATTGTCTTACACACTTTCTTCCATCACCAAACTCTTGGTAAGATCTTTGTATACACTTTTAGCGATGACAGTAATTTCACTGAAATTGCTATTGTCATAAGTGCACTCGAAGAGATTATCATGCGTTCACTGGCTTTAAAGAGAGATGAATGGTTCTTTACAATACTATTTGGAAGGGAAAAAGCAATTATGCATGTATACTCTCAGCAATCTTTACAACTCCGTGCTGCAATTCTCAATATTCAAGTAGCCTTAGAGTTCTCAGGTCTCATCAGTGCACCTATCTTTGTATTCCTTTTCCAAAAACATAAATTAATCTTCCATTTCTTTGATGGTGATAACATCCTCGCAACTACACTACTCTACCAATCTATTATAGGTGTAACCATGGATCTGGCATCAGAACTCTTTTGTACATTCATTGAAACTCGATTCTACAAAATGCCAGTTCATTCCACTTGGAAATGGCTCAAATCCAACAAAAAATTCATGTCATGGCTCATCTATGGTTCTGTAACAATGGGTTTATTCGGTATGATTTGGACTTGTGCAAGAGTTCCAAGAGCTGGTCTATGTACATCCGATGACATTTGCACATGTAACTCCATTATTGCCTCATCTCTCCCAGGTTGGTGTGATCCATCCTCAAACTCTACAATGAAAATGTAATAAAATAACTCTTAGCGCTAGGTCACATATTTAAATTAGAATCTAGAAAATTATTTAAAAATCTAATTTCTATTTTTGGAAATTTGAGTTTTGTTTTTATTGGATTTTTTTTTAAATTTGAATAAAGTAATAAAAAAATAAAATCAATTTAATTAAAATAATTATACAAGATGTTTAGAAGAAGAGCTGTAATTAGACCTAGACCTGTAGTTGTTGCTAGACCAATTGGTAGTAGTTTAGTACCTTTAGGACTTGGTGTGGCTGGTGGTATGGCAATTGCATCAGCATCGTCTAAAAAACAACAAGCACCACCACAACAAATGCCTGTACAAACAGTTCAAACTGTACCAGTTGCTGTAGAACAACAACAACAACCCCAAGCACCTACAATAATTGAAAATCATCATTACTATTCTACACCTCAACCTGAACAACAGGTTTCCTATGCTCCTGAACCTATACAACAACAACCTCTACCTCAACAACCTCGTATTGTTCCTACTGATAACCCCAATGTTGTATTTGATACAGCTACAGGACAATACTATCAAACTGTTTCCAATCCAAATATAAAACAAAGTGTTAATCAACCTCAAATTTCACAACAATATGAACAACCCCCACCACAGTTTAGCTCTCAACCTACTACCTATACCCTAAAACCTCAAATGCAATAAATAAAAATATCAAACTCTATAGATTGTAAATATTTTAAAAATATTATTTTTGTAATTTTATTAGTTTTTTTTCCACCACTACCCCACACCACGCACTAAGACAATGGGAATATAGAAAATATCGTAAAAAAACACTGTTAGTGGGGTAATAATATCACCACCTTAAAGATTTCATCTTTTTTATTGAATTGGTATTCATTATATTTATAATTATTTTACTAGTTCTTTTCACTTCTTCAACTATTTCTTTTTTCCTCTATCTCTCTTTCTTTCCCTTTTATAATTTTTATCACAAAGGATATATTTAAAGTAATAATAATAACAGTAATAATAGTAATATATTGATAAATGAAATGGTAAAGCTCTTTGGTAAAACCAAGAAAAAAGATGATTCACCAAATGCCATTGATCAAGAATTTCAATCTGTTTTAGTATGCATTCAATTCTATTCTATTCAATGTTGTATTGGAATAGAATAATAATCAACTTTGAATTCAAATGTATATATAAACTAACAAAATTGATTTTAAAATTTATTAGGATGAGATTGGAGTTCCAGAATCTGAGAAAAAACAGTTGATGGCAACTACAGATATCAATAGAAAACAACAATTGATTCAGTCCTATCAGAGTAAACTAATTTCAAAAAAGGATTTTTCACAGAGTAAGAAAAAGAAGAAGAATGCAGTAAGTTTCAGTCCACAATACTTTTTTGATGGATTGAAGGCCGATCCTAATAAGGATTTGTTGACTTCACTGCGTGTTCGTCTAGGTAATCAACCTTTGAAATGGTTAAAGGAATTCATTTCTATAAAAGGTGTAGATTTGTTGATATCTGTATTACAGAGTAATGAAATTAAGGCTGTAAAGGGACAAGATGAGTTTTATAAATTGGCTCAATGCCTGCACTCTTTGAAATTGATTATGAACACAAAAGTTGGTTTGGAGTCTGTTATCAAGGTTCCAAATTCTATTCGAACCATTTCTCTAGCACTTGATACCCCACATGTAAAAACCAAGATTATGGTCAGTGAACTTTTATCTGCATTATGTGTACTTCACCAAAAAGGTCATGACCTAGTTCTAGACGGTATGGATAATTATCGTGAGGTGAAAAGAGAAAAGAAACCTTTCATTCATTTGATTCAGGGTCTAAAGAACCCACCTCTCCAAGCAGTTACATTTGCACTGATTAATACCCTTATCAGCAGTAGTAATAATGTAGAACAGAGAGTTCGTGTTCGTAACCAATTCAAAAAGATTGGTCTCCAAAAGATCATTGAGGAACTGGAACCTGAGTATCTTAATAACCCTGATCTAGCAACTCAAAGAGATCTCTATGAACAAGAGTCCCGTTGGGATGATCAAGAGCAAATTGAAAATGCTCGTGGAGATATCTCAGATGACAACCCAGATTCCCTCTTTCGTATGCTCAAAGACCGTACTAACAGCGGTCCACTCAATGCCTCCTTTGTCAGTATTCTAAAACTCTTGTTACGTCAAGTCTCAGATGAAGATACAACAGACGAACAGAATCTCAGTAGTTACTTGTTCTTTGAGAAAATTTTAACAAAGATTACAGAGACTGGTGAGATACCAACAGGAGACACATTTAGCTTCGGATCTGGAACTCTTGATATTGACCATGTATCTGGTGAAAAGGCTGTTCTCATTCAAAAGGAGATTGAAGATCTCAAAAAACAAAAGAAAAAGGACCAAGAAATGATACATGAGAAGGATATACTTTTATCTAAATTGGCTAGACGTCTAAAGAAGATTGAAGATGCTATAAAGTCTGGTAAATCGGCTAAAGAAATTCTAGCAGATAATGAATTGGATGAATTTAGTGGAATTGGAACATCTCCATCAACGATGCTTCTTGCTGCAAACTCAAAGAATACATCTCCTCTTGGTATTACCAAATCTATTAGTAGTACTTCAATTTCTAATAAGATGGACTTTGCAAGAGCTAAAGCACCTACTGGTCAATCTGATTTTTTGTCTGGTTTGAATATGGATGATTCTTCCAATCAACAGTCTGCTGATATTCTGCCAGTTGGAGCTGCAGGTGGACCTCCACCACCTCCACCACCTCCTGGAATGAAAGCTCCAGCTACTCCAGAGAGATGTTCACATCCTCCATCTGTAAAGATGAAATCATATCAATGGAGTCGTTATCGTACTAGAAACATTCAAAATACATTCTGGACTAAAGTTGATCACAAGAAATACCAAGAATGTCTTCCATATAACCAAATTGAAAGTCTATTTGCTGCTGCTATAATTGAAAAGAAAGAAAAAGAAGTTAAAAAGGGTATGGAAGTTACTTTAATTGATCCAAAGAGAGCTCAGAATATTGGTATCCTCTTATCACGTTTCAAAAACTTTACAACAGATCAGATATATGATGCAATTTTGAATCTGGATGAAAAAATATTGGATCTTGAGACCATCAACCAATTGGTTAAATATATACCATCTAAAGAGGAAATCGATACCATCAATCAATTCAAAGAACTTCAATTGTCTAAACCCGACGAAGAACGTCTTAAAATGGGTAAACCAGAGACCTTTATTGACAAGATATCATCAATTCCACGTTTGTCACAAAGAATTCAAGCTCTTCACTTTAAATTGAATTTCCCAGAGAAATTGTACCATGCCAAACCAGACATTAGAAAATTCAATGAAGCTATGGGTGAATTGCAAAATAATAATTTATTCTCAGTTCTTGAGATTATCTTGTCATTGGGTAACTTTATCAATTATGGTACTAATAGAGGTAATGCATCTGGTTTCACTATTGACTCTATTAATAAGTTGGCTGATACCAAATCCAATGTACGTGAGAAATACAATTTGGTACATTATATCATTGAGTTGTTGGAGAGCACTCAGCCTGAACTATTGACATTTGCAGATGAAATTCCAAATGTAATTGAAGCTGCAACTCTATCATTCTCTCAATCTCACAATGAAATTAGATTACTTAGAGCTGGTATCATTAAATTAGAAAAAGAAATATTTGGATCAAAGAAACCTGAAGAGAAAAAAGAAGAGAAACCTGTTGAGGATGAAGCTCAAGAAAAAGAGAATGATCAAGGAGAAGAAGAAGAGGAGAATAAATTTAAAAACAGTCTTAAAAAGAAGTCTAATGCTAGTGAAGAGCAAAGTTCCAATGATATTCCGCCATTGGATGATACTGATCCATTTAGAATACACTTATCAGAGTTCTTGTTGGCATCAAAGACTGAGTTATTGGATGCTGAAAATCTTGTTGCAGAGACCGAAGCCATCTATCAGAAGATTGCCAAATTCTTTGGTGAAGATCCATCTAAAATACCACAAGAGGAATTTTTGGCAATTTTCAAGAGATTTGCTGATACTTTCCAATTGAGTAAGAAGGATCTGGAAAGAGAAAAATCATTAGCAGAGAGAGCTGAAAAGAGAAAAGAAAAGAAATCTGCTCTAAAAGGTGCCAGTCAAGCAATTGGAAATGCTAAAAATGAGCTGAAGAATACTATTAAAAAGAGATTCTCAAGTAGTACTGAATCATCGCCAAAGAATTCAGATAAGACTACACCTTCAACTAATAGTAGTATGGATGATGAAGATCAAGAAACAATTAGATCCTATATGAAATCCCTCAAGGAGGAAGGATCTCCAAGCACTGGAGATGCTTCATCTGAAGGTGAAGGTATGATGGATGATGTTCTTAACCTCATTAGAGATGGCGATTTTAGAACCATCAGAAGAAACCGTATGATGAAATCAAAACCAAAACCAAAACCAGTTTTAGTAGATCTCAATACCCCATCATCAACCTATTCCTCTATTTCTTCCATCTATGATGCTGAACCTTTGGAGATGGACAGTGAAGATGATGAAGAAGTTGAGGATGAAGAAGAAGAAGACCAAGAAAGTGATGAATTGGACTCAGAATACTCTAATGAAGAACAAAATGATGAATTACAAATTAAAAATTAATAAACACTTTATAAAAACCAAATTTAATTTAAATTGTACTTGAAGAAATAAATAGGAAATTTAGTTTAATTAAATTGTTTTTTAAAATAAAATAATATCTATTTTTAAAAATAAACAACATGAATTACAGTCAAAAAGAATTATTAGGTGGATTAATTAAAAGTTGGATTAATAGGAAAAACTTTAAAACTTTAAAAGTTTTAAAATTTAAAAGAGACAGAGTATTAAAAGAAATTATAGATACTGAGCGTTTATATGTTAAATATCTAGATAATGTTGTTAATGTAAAGTGTATATGCTATTAAATAAATTTAAAAGTATAATTAACCAATACATAATAGCATTTTATGATACCTTTAAAAAGGATAGATAAACCTGTGATATCTAATAAGAATATAGATATTATATTCCAAAATTTTCCAAGTATATTGTATGCACATCAAACAATGTTTAGTTTTATCAAACATAATGAAACTTTACAAGGTGTTATTGAATCATTTCTATCATTTGTTCCTCATTTACAAATTTACAGAGAATATGTTTTAGGTTACGAAGATGCTGCACAAAAGTTGAGAAAAAAAGACGCATCTACTGAATTTCATATATTGATAGAGGTAAGAATATTTCAAACCAATTATTGATCAATGTGAAGCTAGCTAACCTTTTATAAATAGAAAATGGCAATAGAGTGTGGTTCTTCAATACCATTAGCAAGTTTATTAATTACACCAGTCTCAAGAGTACCAAGATACAAATTACTTTTTGATGAACTCATGAAATTTACTGAAATTGATTCAAAAGAATATCTACAAATACAACAAATCAGAAAGGAATTAACAATATTTTCAGAAGAAATTAATAAGGTAGTGAGAGAAAAAAACCAGATAGCCCAAGAGAAAAAAGTTAAATGTTTCTAATAATCCTCCATCAAAATTGTAAATAAATGTATAACATTTTCTATTTGTATATAAAACAAAATTATTTATTTAATTTGGGAATCCTAGTTGTGAATGTTATTGATGTGAATGATGATAATGTTTTTTAGTAAAAACCAAATTCCAATTGAGGAATAGATCTTTTTTGTTGTTGAACTTTACCAATCACCATCCCATTCAGCAATTTGCTTTGATTTTGGTTTACTTGGAGTTACACTGGAGCTTTTTGATTTTGTTGAAGATTCACTTGATGATGATTTTTTTGGGGTTTCTTCTTTCCAAACCCAAGTGTCTTCTTCCTCTTCCTCTTCTTCTGGTTGTTGTTTTGTTGGTTTTTTATTATTTATATTTTTAACTGGTCTTTCTTCAGGTTCACTGTCATCAGATTCATAGGTTTTTGTTGATTTTTTGTTGTTGTTTTGAGATGGTTTTTTTGATGATTTGAAATTGTTTTCTTCATCTGAATCGTCTTTATCAGAACCCTCATCAACATCCCAACCTACAAACTCCTCTTCAGAGATATTCTTTTTCTGTTGTCCATTTTTAGAGGAATTTAAAGATGGTGAGCTATTAGAGGAACCAGAAGAGTTTAAAGATGAAGGTAGTTTGGAATTGAATGGACTGTTTTTATAACCATTGGCATTTACACCTGTATATTGATCATAGATTGCGTTTTTATCGTTTCTGTTATTACTGTTGTAACCTCCACCACCATTACCATTACCATTATAACTATAATCACCCTCTGATAAGGCACCTTTTGCTTTTTGTATGTATGCTGAAATAAATGTTGATGTGTCAGATAGTAATGTACCATCTTGAACCTTATTTGAAACTACATTGGCAACAGTTGATAATTTACTAATACCATCACCTATTAAAGATAAACCATAATCCAAAGTGGAGTTGTAAGATGATGTATTATAACCTCCTCCACCACCACCTCCATTGTAGCCATTGTAACCTCCACCTCCACCACCTCTATTATAGTTTGAGCTTCCACCACTGTTATAACTATTATCATCGTCACCATAAAAATGTGATGAAGAGATTGACTTTGCATTTGAATAATCCTTTAGACGATTGTCACTGTATCCACCTCCACTGCTACTGTTTCCACTACTACTATATGATGATTTGGATGGAGTTGATGGTGAAGATGATCTATAATTAGATGTCTCCTCTCTTGAGGATTTTAATTTACTACTACTAGTAGAATAAGTTGGTTGCTGTTGTGGTGAGTCATCTGAATCAAAACTACCAAATCCACTTCCACTGTTATTCAACTTTTTAGTTTTACTACTACCTGAATGTGATTTGTTATTTGGACTTTCATCCCAATTATCCCAATCTCCAAATCCTTGTGGTTTCTTTACAGTACTAGAAGATGATTTACTACCACTACTACTAGTTGATGATGATGAAGTATTCTTTTTTCTCTCTTCTTGTGGTTCAGGTTCTTTCCAAACTTTTGATTCGGCCATTGCTGATATCTTATCCTTATAAAGTGCAGCACCTCTAGTTGAATATTTATTCTTTATAGTTGCATCCTCAGGTACACCGTGTTTCTTGAAAAATTCTTTACAATTATTATTACCACCTGCAATCATCATTTCCAATTGTTTATCAGACCACTGATCCATTGTAAGACTTCTTACAAAACTAATTTCAATTTTAAAATATTAATACCAATCTACCAAAGTAAAAATACTAATTAGTATAATAGGTTACCTTAAATGAACACCTAAACCTCTATGAACACCTGAACATTCTAAACAAATAAAAATACCATAAGTTACTGATGCCCATTGTGGATTAGCAGCTTTACATTCAAAACACCATTTATTTGATGTATCTTCTTCTTTTAATTTTTTAAAGAGCTCTTTAGCTCTTGCTATATTATTAGTGGCACTTTGTGATAATGACATATGCTGCCCTGTTTATAAAAATAAAAATTTAAAAAAAAAAAAATAAAATTCTACATCAGTTTCCTCTAAGTGTGAGAAAACAGTTCGGTTGAACAATAAAAGATAATTTACATACATCAACACATAATAATATAATTTTAATATTATTTAATTTTTTTTATTTATTTGAAATTTATTTATTGTACAGGATTATAGATTTTTGACTCACCATGGTCTAGATAGATTGTAAATTGACCATTAGCAACTGTAATACAATCAACAGTAGGATAGAATATATTGCATAGAGTAGTTCCATCATCATAAGGATGGAATGTAATATTTCTAGAGATTTGATATTGATCAGAACCTCCGTTTGTCAATGCAACAAAAATTTGACCACGTGTGAATGCGTAAAAAGTATCATCACAATAACGTTGAATTTGAGAGGATCCATAGACTGGATACTGAGCACGAAATTCGTTAATAGTTTTAATCAGTTGATATAGTGTAGCTTGTTGATTAAATTCACTAGTCCATAGAGGTTCACGATTATTTGGATCTGCACTACCATCGAATCCCTGCTCAGTTCCATAGTAGATAATTGGTATACCTTCTGCCATTAATACATAGGTAATGGCGTTTTGGTAGAGCATGTAGTCTGGTTGGACATTAAGGAAACGTACTTGATCGTGATTGTCAATAAATGTACCCAAAAGAGACATATTCTTGAATGATGATTGGTATTCTTGAATGGTAGATTGCAGTTGATAGAGAGACTGTTGACTTGCAAATACATTTCTCAAAGTGAAAAACATTGGATAAGACAACACAGCATCCAAGTAATTCTGATAATAACTGACATAACTAACATCACCATTGTAAACCTCACCTACTGCATAACAACCAGCAGCCTCGTTATACAAAGTCCAGAAAGTTTCGTGTACCTCTGGAACAGTATCAATTCTCAGACCATCAAATTGATAAAAACTAGTCATATTCTTTATCCATGTCAAAAGAGTCTCCAATACAAATGGATTATCTTGATCCAAGTCTGGAAGACCTGCCAAACGACATAACTCAACCTGAGGTTGATCGTTAAAATTGTCAATAGTACACTGCGATGGACAATCCGAACAGTTATGGTAATGTGTTGGTTCGTTAAATGGAACAATACTTGAATAATCGTAGTTTACAGGCCCAACATGATTAGCAACCACATCCAACATCACATAAATACCTCTTTGGTGACACTGACTAATCATCTCCTCTAGATCCTTACTGCTACCAAAGTTACTATTCACGGTATATATATCCTGTTGCCAATACCCATGATATCCACCAGGAGTATTAGTAACAACTGGACTTATCCAAATAGCATCAAAACCCATGGACTGTATATAATCTAAATGATTGGCAACACCTTCAAATGTACCACCACAGTAACCCGATAAATTGGCACATGGTGTTGACTCGTTTATAGTCTGACTAAATCTATCTGTAAGCAATTGATATATAGTTCTTTGACTCCAATCATCAGGTGTACCACCTCTACACAAACTAACTACTAATATAAAAAATAATAATTGATATTTCATTCCCCTAACACAATTTTCTAATAAATAATTATTATTCTAATAGATTAGGTATTTCTATAAAATAAATATCAACAAAAAAAAATTATTGATTTAAAGTGAGTTGCACCAGTTTGATTTAGAACAACAGTGGTAATAGGAGATTGATAAATATCTGAAAAAAAAATTTCCTATGAAATTTTACACCCTATGAAATTTCGACCCTCCTATTCTAAAAGGGGTATTGATAAATTTAAATATAACAATTCATATAATTTATTAATATTAATAAATTAAATGTTTGATAGATAATATTTCCTGGTTCCAGAGTATGAAATCAATCTATCGAATCAGAATTCAAAAAATTCGTTTCTTTGATTTAATTTCCACTCAAATAAACTGCTAAAACATTTTTTTTTAATTTAATTTTTTATTTTTCAAATTATTAAAAATATTATTACATTGATTAGAATTTCAGATAATGGGAAAAAAAGATAAATCTAAGTCACCAACATCTTCACCTAATATAGACTCTGAACAAGACCAAAAAGTTCACAAGAAATTTCATTTGGATCCACAGGAAAAGGTACTCTTTGTAATTAAGTGTAGAAAGAAGTCTAGAAATGGTGAGATGATTATAACAGAAGAACATATATGTTTCAGTTCAACTGGTATTGGAATGGGGACTAAAAAGAAGGTATTGGCATTCAACCAAATTTCACAAGTTGACAATTTGGAGAAGAATGGTGGAGTCAGAGTCACTACCAAAACTGGTAAACCTATTACCTTCCATTTCAAACAAAACGAGTCTGTATACCTTCTTATCGAAGGTCAATGGGAACTCACTGGAAATCAACCTGGTAGTCGTTTGAATTTGTCACAACAGTCAGTGACAACCAGTCATTCAAAGGCACCTATCAATCAGAAATCCATTCACAAACATTTTCAGTTACCTGAAAGTGAGGTTATTCAACTTGAGGAATCATGTTCACTCAAATCCACTGTGAAATTCAAACACTATGGAAAACTTTTTATCACCCAAAATTATTTATGTTTTTATTCTTCCTTTTTAACCTCATCAACCAAGAGAATTGTTAAACTTCGTAATATAACATCTATTGAAAAAGAGAAAACCAAAGTCATCATTATATCAACTACTACTGAACATGTAAGTATTTGAACTTTATCATGATATATATTCTTTTAATATTAATTGTATGTTTTGTTTTGTTTTTTAGTATAAATTTTCAACATTTCAAAATAGAGATGAAACTTTTCAAGAGCTTACAGATTTACATGAAAAGGCAAAGTTAGATACTACATCTTTACCTTCTACTCCTAATCTTAATCTTTCAAGATCAGGATCAAATAATGATCTAGCTAGTCATGATAATAAGAGAAATTCATTAGATGTTAATCAACTACAAGACACATTAGAGAAAACTAAAAGACATTCTAGACAAAATAGTGATAATAATAATAATTCTCAGCCTATATTTAAAAAAGTACACTCTAGACAAAATAGTGATAATTTAAATCAACAACAAATAAGTACTGCTACCACTACTACAACCACTACAACCACACCAACTTCGTCAACACCCAAACAACACTCTAGACAAAATAGTTCAAATAATAATAGCACACCACCCACTACCTCCACATCGGTAACTACTACAACACCAACAACCACATCAAAACCACCAATTGTAAATCAACCACAACAAAATACAAATAAAATTGGTAATAGACTTGAAAAAGTAGACAATGTAATACCAAAAGTTGATAATGTAAATAAGAAAGAAACATCACAAACACAAGAAACCAAAACCAAATATAGAAGTTGTTGCTTTGGAATGTTTTAAATTTTTCAAAAAATAAAAGTTTTTTTTTTTTAGATATTTTGTTTAAAATAAAATGAAATTTCCTTTACAGTTCATCCAAAATTGTTATTTTAACCCTGGTCAATTGAAAAGGGTATGTTCACTTAAACTGCACTAACATACCACCTAAGGAATGTTTAGTGGAAAAAGTTTAAAACTTCTATTCTTCTATCTATTTACCAAAAGAGGATAAATAATTTTAGAATAGATTTGTAGTGTGTAAATTTTACAACTTGTTATAAACACACACATTAAAAATAAATACCACATTAACACTACATAATGACTTATAGAGAGTGTTATAAGCATAGTATATTTTTAAGTTTAAAAAAAAACATATTATTGAATACGTATCATTGCTTAATATCAAATATCAAAAATTCAGGAACATGTGAATCATTGTGTAGACAAAATTTCTAAAAAAACATTTCGGTGAAAAAAATGAGAAATTTTTTAAGTTGTTTTAATTAAAAATTTTTTTTTTATTTTCATTTTTTTAATTAATCAAAGCTTAAACAACTACTATAAATATAGACACTTATATACGAATAATAATAAAATGGAAATTGCATGTTTATTAAACCCTACTTCATACAATCCAAGTAATATTGGAGGATGCAGAAACACCGATATAGCTATCCAGCAGCATCATCATCATCACTATTTTACACCTACAACAACCACACAAACAACAACAACAACGACATTACCAAATAATAATAATAATAATTTTAATAATAATAATAATGTTGTTAGACAAAGTTTAACCGATAGTAACAGTGGTATTAGGATTCTTTCCTTACTCAGCAGTAATAGGAATTATATGGACTACCAGAATCAACACGATATACATGTTAAAATTGAACCCTCAAATGAAAGCAAGGTACAAACACCAAATTTTGTAAAAATTGCAAAAACACCCAGTGATACTCAGGAACTGGTTGGTTTCAAAAAACCAAGAAAATCCTACGAAGTCTCGAAAAAATTGGAAATCTTAGACGAAAAGAATAAACATGGCATGTCCTATGTTGTCGAAAAGTACCACATTAGTAGAAGTATTATTTCTCGTTGGTTATCCAATATCGAAAAGTACAGAAGTTTCAACAAGAAGAATTTAAAGAAGCTCCATAAGGGTCCTAAGGCTTCTTTTTCTATGGAACAAGAACAACAAATCATTGACAAAATCCAAGAATGCAAACAAAAGGGTGAGGTGGTGAACGGTGAAACCATTAAGAATTTTGCTCTGGAACTCAGTAAGCAATTAAACAATCACTCTTTTAAAGCCTCTTCTGGTTGGTTAGAAAACTTTAAAAATCGTCACAATTTACAATTGCATCATCATTAAGATAATATCAAAATGTATTAAATGTTGCAAATCATTATCAATTCAATATTTATTGTCAAATTATTATTTTTATTTCAATTAATTAATTCATTTTAGTTAAAAAACAAAAAAAACAAATCAACAAACCAAAAAACTACTTTATTTTTTCATATAGATAAAAAAAAGTACACTGTAAATAAAATATAACTTCATACAAAAAAAAACTTAAAACGATAGACTTCCATCTTTCTTTTCTTTTTAGCACAAATTGCATTTTCTTGAAATTTCTCAAGATAGATATCAAAAATGAGTGAATGAATTAAAAATTTTTTTTTTTTTAATTCAAATATAATTACAAAGTTGAAATCAAATCATTACATGTAATCTTTAAATTTCTAAATTTACATTCACACACAATAACATACTTTGAGATAGGAAATGGGAGAATCTTTAGAGCTTCAACAGCAAGAAATTCAAGTTTTAAAATCAATTTTTGACGATTCTTTAGTTTTATATAAAGATAACACTTTATATAGCTATTATCAAGTTTGTATTTAAATATTATTATCATCTTACATTTATAATTATTCTAATAATCATGTTTTATAGATTAAAATAAATGTATTACTAAAAGATTCATTTAAATTAATTGTTAATAGAAAGGAATTACAATCAAATGAAAACAATAGCAACAACAATAACAATACCAATGAAAATATTGGCAATGATAACACTCAAGAGGGCGAAGAGGCAGTAAACACTACAACTACTACTACCACTACAAGCACTACTACCAATGTTATTACTACCAATACTGTAGTTGAAGATAATGAAAATACTGTTATTGGTAATGGCAAAGTAGAGACTATTAGCTATCCTGTTGTAAGTTTACCATTTGTGACTTTGAAATTTGATCTTCCAGTTGATTACCCTATGGAATCTGCACCAAGATTCAAGATATCATCATGTTGGTTAAACTTGGATCAAATGGATAAGGTGGTAGACTATCTCGACAGTCAATGGAGTAGTGGTGAATTTGTAATATTCAAGTATATTGATTGGATAAAGAATGAAATGATGCAATTTCTAGGAATTGAGAATGAATTGTATCTTACTCAAATACCTGTTCTAAGAGAGATTGATAATGGTCAATTAGATGAACAACAACCACCAGAGGAGAAAGAGAAGAAGAAAGAAAAGGAAGAAGAGGAGCCAGATGCACTATTGAAAAGGTTCTGGGAGACTAATAGATGTAGATGGGAGCATCAAATGGATTGGGTTTCAACTCTATCTACACTTCCAACATTGTTGTCTCATAATTTACATGAGTCAAGAGTTCAGTTCTCTTTGGTTAACCATGAGTGTCCTATATGTTATATAGAGTACCCTGCCAGTGAATGTACCCTATTGACATGTCTGCATTACCAGTGTAATGAATGTTTGAAAATGTTCATCAATGTCAATATTGAAGATGGTAAAGTTCAAATGCTCAAATGCACTGATTTGACATGTACTCAACCTATTGACCAGAGACTCATTAAAAAGTTCACAACCCCATCTCTCTATGAACGTTATGAATTCCTTATAAAACAGCTTGACCCTCTGCAAACCAAATGCATCAATTGTGAAAAAGGTTGGGCATTTATAGATAGGGTTACTAACAGTAGCTACTGTTTCAGTTGTTATTTCTCTACTTGCTTGGGATGTAGAAAGGCTTTTCATCCAGGTTTGAGTTGTCGTGGAACTGTCTCAAGAGGAAACTCTAACAAACAATTACTAGTGCCTGTAGGTGAGACAAGGTACTGTCCAAAATGCTCTGCACTCATTATGAAATCAGAAGGATGTAATAAGATGCAATGTGCCAATTGTTCAACTAAGTTCTGTTGGGTGTGTGTTAAACCCATTAGTGGTTACGAACATTTCAAAAATAATCCAGTTTGTCAACTTTTTGAGTTACCTAAAGACCTTGACAGTGATTTCCATCCAACTACCACCAGAGATGACCACAGATACCAAATGCTCTATTATCGTTCAACAACAGGTCACACTCAATGCACCAAATGTCGTGACAAAATTTATCAATACGATAATAATAACTATGTATTTTGTTTCACATGTTATAAACATGTTTGTTTCCTATGTAAACAGTTTATCAGTGGTACCAAACATTTTATGACCTCAAAGTGTAATCAACATGGTAATCCTGATAAATAACTAAAATAAAATTCCAATCAACATTCAATAACTATTTTTGGATATTGATTGCCAAACTAAATATTCAAGAAAATCTCATTTGAGTAGTACTATCTCTTTTTTATCCCATTAAATCAAGTTGGCAGTTCACTATTCTACTTTACTAAGTTTATAAAAATTTTTTATTTTTAATTAAAAAGGCTCCCAGATGCACCACCACAACACACAATGATCACATAATTTTTACAATAATTATCAAAAATAGAGAGTGTGGTTGTGGGTAGGAAAATAATGTTCTATTTTTGTAAATTATTAAAAAAGGTTGATGTATCCTCAATAGTCGACACCACCCTTTAAATTTCTTTATGAAAGTGGTCTTTCTCTTTATTTCCATTATATTGAAATTTAATACAGATATATAAATATATAAAGAAAAAGATGGTTATAGGAAATAATTTCAATCCAACATTCATTATTAGTACACCTACAGATACAA
This sequence comes from Tieghemostelium lacteum, assembly GCA_001606155.1. Taxonomy (NCBI): domain Eukaryota; phylum Evosea; class Eumycetozoa; order Dictyosteliales; family Raperosteliaceae; genus Tieghemostelium; species Tieghemostelium lacteum. The sequence goes on along the minus strand of LODT01000025.1, from coordinate 682,277 downwards.
ATAACTGTACAATGAATAGTAATATTACAAACAGTACCACCAGTAGTAAAGATATAAATAATAATAGTAATAATGAAAAGAAAAAACTATGTAATGCATTTGCATATGGTGGTTTTATTCAACGTAAAGATATACTATGCTCATCAAATATCACACAACATGAAGGTCATAGATTAAAATTAATTTATGACTATGAATTTAATATTGTAAAGTGTGAGGTTCACTCTAATCATTTAAATTTAGTGTGCTTGGATTGTCATAGTGCACAATGTGGGAGTTGTAGGATGGATACTTACTTTTTCCATCCAACCAATGTATCACATTTCTTTAATGTTGAACCCAAAGTGCAAATGAATATTGGTGATCAGTTCCTAAGATTAAAACAATATCAAAAAGCTTTGAAACATTTCATTGATGCAGTTCAAAGAGGTAACATTGGATATGCAACAGAGGTTGCCAATACATTTGCTCTAGTAGATCCTATTATCACCAATCCTAAATCTCTCTCGGAAACTGATTTGGTGTTGGTTAACCCTGAAATACCTACTAACAAATTCCAATATCTCTTTAAAGACTCCAACTGTAGCCCTATATTAACCATTGAGGCTTGTATAGCTCTAAAAAATGCTAGAAATGGTAATGTAGAATCTCAATTCCAAGTTGGTCTACTTCTCATCCATGGTATTGGTTTACCACAGAATATAGATTCTGGTATAATGTACTTGGAACTAGCAGCACAAAAGAACCATCCAGAGGCATGCGTTGCATTGGGTCAATATTATTTCCAAGTTCAAAAGAAAATAAGAGAGGCTCAGAAATGGTATCTTAGAGTGGCAATTGATACCAACTATCCACGTGCTAATATAGGTCAAGGTGATTGTTTACGGTTTGGTGACGTCTCCAATTTATCAGCTTCCTATGTTCACTACATGTCTGCTGCATATGATGATGAACCTGAGGCATTCTATGCTCTAGGTGAGCTCTACATGGATAATAGATATAGAGACAAATCTTTATTTAAAGCTCAAATATTCTATATGAGAGCTGCTCAACTTCAAGTAAAATCTGCAATTGATAAAATTAAAGCTGTTCACTTACTTATCCATGAGACTGCCTTGCCCCCACAGTTTAGTTTGGAACTACCTGAAAAATCTTATCTCTCTAAACATCTCAATAGTGGTGAATTTGAATTATTCAAAAGAGAGATTACATTAGATACCAAACCAAAGTTTCCAGAACACTTTACAAGTGGCGTGTACTTTGATAGCCAATTTAAAGAGTTATCAAAGCCTTCTATCACACCTGTAAATACCACTGAGAAAAAAGAGAGGAATGTAACAGTACCACTTATATCACCAGAGACTAATGCATCAGTTAAAACCACACTTCCTGATGTAAAAATATTCTTCTTGGTATCGAATACCTCCTTCCAGATTTGCACTGAAATCAACAAACGTAAAAATGATAGCCAAACCATTTCAAAAGCTATTAAAAGTTACAAGGCAATTATCAATACTGAACAATCAGCTTCCATTCTCACTCTAGGTATGATGTATTATCAATCTGGTAAAACAGATAAAGCAATCAAATGTTTTAAAAAATCTGCAAATTTAATGAACATTAAGGCTTGTTATCTTGTATGTATTAGCACCTACTATAACTATAATTAAAAGCATAAACTAATACATTCATTTTAATATTATAGTTATCATTATGTCATCTATGTGATTCAGATTTTAGTATAGAAATGGCATTGGAATGGGCAAAGAGTGGTGTATATTATGACAATTTAGATACAATTAATTTGAAAAAGAATAATGTTGCCACTGATTCTGAATATAAATCAAATTTTTATTGGCTAAATGATCTGCGTAAAGTTTACAGATCATCAACACAAGAAACAAGGGACTCTATCAGACTTCTCATTTTCCAAAAGGTAATTGAATTCTTCATGTCCATTGGTAAAAACAGTCAAATTATAGATAACAAATTCACAGTAATCTACAATGAAAAGGTATCTAATATCGTAGTAGCCAATCTATATTACTATGGAATTGGGTTGGGTGAAAACTTTCAAAAAGCATTCCAGTTGTATGAATTGGGTGGCAACATTGATAATGACCCTAGAGGTTACATTGGTATGGGTTTAATGACTCTTAGAGGCCACGGGTGTAAATCAAATATTTCAGTAGCTCAACAATACTTTAAAAAAGCTGCTGAAATGGGTGATATTAATGCACATTGTTACGTAGGTTATCTACAACATTGTTTAAACCCCAATTCGACTGATTTGGAAAAAACCCTTACACTTAACCTTATTGATCGGACAGAAAATGTTGTTGATTTTTTCAAATTACATTTTAATATTAAATTCCCTGATAATGTATACTTCCATGGAAAATAATATCTATATCAGGAGCTAAATTAGATAGATGTAGCTTTGATTATTTATAAAACATATTTTAAATCTATTATATATATATCAATAAAATTATAAAATTGTACAATGTGTTTATATGTTTGTAAGATTAAATTTAATATTTTATTTTTAGATATCTAATTTCCATGAGCTCATTGAAACTGATCTTTGATACCATGATTGTTTGGTTGAGGAAGTAGTATCATATGGTAACTCAATTGAGAAGAGGAGTTCTGTTCTGGTATCATTCAAGTAGACAGGTACCAAGAGTTTAGAGGCAGGGTTTGCAAATACTTGATCATCTTTATCAATCCAAGAGAAGGAAGTAACTTGAACTGGGGTGGAGAGAATATTGGTTGGGTTGAGGTTATTATTTTTCCATAGAGCACCTTCCATTACAAGACCTTTAACAATGAAACCACTGACAGAGTTCTTGTCAACTTCACCAATTGATGCAACGTGTAATCTAAGATTTTCAAGTGACCATCCATTTAATTGTGCTGCTGATTGTCTAGTTGCAGTAATGTAGGCTTCAGGATTCAATAAACCTCCTAACCAGACTTGAAGTGATCTGAAATCAGATGATTCAGAGATTTCAGTAAGTTGTTGCATTCTCTTGAAGAAATCAGACATCCATATGCTCAATGAAACTGAGTCAGGTACTGAATACCATTTCCATTCTTTTGGTACTTGACCTTTGGTTATAGATGTCATGAGTGAACGCAAGTAGTTGGTTGACTTGATATTACCGTCTAAGACCTCTAGAATATTCTTGAAATCAACAGTGATCTTTTTGATTAATTTACTACCGGTGATAATCTCTCTTTCGAAACATCTGAATAGTGGATCCTTGATATTTTGAGCAGTTCTCTTGAGGAGTTTAAGTGGAGCTGGTAACTCTTTAGTCCATTCTTGAATAGTAGATCTCATCTTTGCCTTTGGTTTATCTTCAGATTGTTTGTTTTGGTCATCTTCATCATCGCCATCTTCTTCGAGGGATTGCATTTTTTGGAGATCTTGGATGAGTTTTCTAGCTTTATTTGAGAGAAGGAGATTTTCAGCATTCTCTGGTAAACCTAACCATACTGGAGTGGAAACCTCTGGTAGAGATTCAATAAACTTGAGGAAGTGTGCACGGGTTGTACCTTCAGGAACAGTTAAGCCAATAGATGAAACCAATGGGAAATCAGGATTGAAAGCTTGTGGAGTGAATAATTGTTCTAGGAAACTATTAAGTAGACGCATATCAAATTCATTGTCAATTCTACCACCATAGATGGTTGATCCTAGAATAGTTCTAACAGCAACCCAAGGGATCTTATCAGGATCGATATTGGAACGACCTTTACTGTATAAATCAACCCAGTAGTCGATGGAATCTAGAGCACCACGAAGATCTGCATCGTTAAACTCAAAGAATTTAGTCCAACCAAGAGGAATGTAACGGAGTCTCTCTTGAATTACAGCATGGAACCAAGCTAAAAGGAAATAGATACGTGATCTCTCAACTGGTTGTTTATCCATACGATTTGCAGTAATAGCACCAAAAGTGTGTAATAAGTTAGCTTTGACACCTGGTGGATTCTCGTAAGAGAATACATTGGACATTCTGAGTAAATTAGCAGGTAGAGCTGGATGAATTTCACTAGTCATGAATAATCTAAAGTTTGGATGTGGGGTGAGACTATGTAGTTTCTTTTCTAATTGTACTAACCATTGTGGAGCTAAATGAATGTTCTTGAGTAATACCCATGTACCAGCCTTGGCAGCAGTGTAGATAGCTTTCTCTGCCAATTCGAAACCTTCTGGTGACCCAATAGCAAAGGATTTATATTGTTTACGTAATTCCATTGCTAAGTCATCAACTTTACTTGAGGCATCATAACCTGGTACGGAGCAGAGGAGAAGTGGGCTTACGGCTTTAACTTCCTTTTCAACTATTGTAGCCATATCAAGTTCTTGAGTAGAGAGGAATTGGTCACCAAATACAGTGGAGACAAATTGGTGAGCTTGAGCAATGACTCTATCAGAGTGGAATGATTTCATTAATAAAAGGTTTCTAAATGCTTCAACTGGTTTTTGTTGATTTTGAGTTTCACCATTTTGGTATTGGATCCAGTGTTCAGGGATAATGACATCACCTGTAGATGATATATCAAAGAATGATTTCCATTGATCTTGATGTTGTTGGATGTGTTCAACTAGTTTGGAGAAGGATGACACTTGTAATTTCAATAGAGATAACCATTTCATTTGAGTACCGTTGAGGATAGATTCTAAACCTTGCATAGATGGTGGAGTGGTTGTACTAGAGATATTGTCACCACCTTTCAATAAGAACTCCCATTCGGATTCTGCAATTTCACCTCTGGTACCCTTAAGTGAGATGATGGCTAATTGAATAGCAAATGTAATACGATCATCATTCAATAGGGTTCTTGAGACTCTTGTAAATGTCTTGGTGAATATATCACGTGTTAGAATAACCAAACGATCTTGTGGATCTTTGACGCCATCCAAATTGGAATTGTTGTTGAGAAGGTTATGGAAAATGTCCAAGAAGAATCTAAGAGAGAATTGGTAGAGATGGAATTGCGATAGTTCTTCAAGAGCAAAGTAAACTCTACTGCAAGAAAGAGCCATTGGGTTATAAGTAGCAGAGACTTGAGTGATTTCTTGCATGACAATATCGGTTTCTTCTACTTTAGATGCAATTTCAGCAGCTTCACGCTTAAGTGATTCTAAAGTTCCAATAATGGAGTCGTCATCTAAAATGTTACCTTGAGCTTGGGAGAGTGCATTCAATAGAGATTTCTCAAGATTACGTAATTTAACTTTGAATTCACCTTGAATCTTGAGTAGATCTGATCTCTTTTTATGGGTATCTGGTCTCTCAGTCTTAAGAGCTTCGTGGAGACATTGAGATTGTAATGAACTTGGAGTGACAGTGAAATTGACAAAGGTAACTCTTGAGCAAAGATCTGGTGTAAAGTGAGCTGTTGGATCTCTAGTGAAAAGGAAAATCATGAAACTTGGTGAGAAATCAACATCTTGGTCACCGAGACGAATCAAAATTCTACCACCTTTCTTTCTAATTTCCTTGTTGAGTACTGGATTGAGCACTGGATCAATGTTCTCTACATCTTGGACTAACAATGGACAACCAAATCTAAGTGCAGATTCAAGGTTCTTCATAAAGGATGAGTCAAGGAAAGATGTCTTGGTGATCTTCTTGTCTTGGTATTGGTTCATAAGGAACTCCATAGCCTGACCAGATGGATCGATAACCAATGGATAACGGTTAAATCTCTTGAGCATAATAGCATTCTCAACACACAATTCATCAGATGGTAAACTATTAGCGTGCCATGCAAGACGTTCTTCAGGTTTAGAGAGGAAATCTGGAACTGATAAATCAGGTTTGAATTTGATTCCAACAGCTTCCAAACGGTTCATCCATTTTTTGAGGAGATCATGACGGAATGTCTGGTCAAAGAAACCGATATAGGCAAGGAATGCAGATGCTAGAATTACATCACCAACAACAGTAGCCATTTGAGTTTGGAAATTGAGGGATTGTTGTTCCCAACGTCCTCTTTCAGTTGAGAGATTCTCAAGTAGTGCAATTGATCTCTCTACCTTTGTCTTTACTTTAGTCATTTCAGTCTTGATAGATTCAGTATCACGAATCAATGTGGCATACTCTTCTTTATAAGTTGCAATAGATTGCTCAAGTGAGGAGATAGTTGAGACAATTTCATCCTTCTTTAATTTCAATTCTTGAGCAGCAGCTTCCAATTGTTCGACTTCATCACGAAGTGGTTTAACACGATCCAAAATATCTGAATAGAATGTCTGAGCTTGTACCCATTTGACTAATGGACCACATGCTTTAGAAGCTCTGTTTACAGCTTCATAATTGAATTCTGGGTCCTTGAGATATGAGGAAATGACAGCATCTCTAATCTTGCTGGTCAACTGTTTCTTGGTATCAAAGTTGACAATAGAAGCAATGAAGGTAGTTTCCATAATCTTCTTTCTGATATCTTGCCATTCGAGTTTCTTTCCGGTTAACATCAAACATACAGCCTCCATAGCCAATTTGACTGGTGCTGGTGGTTTTGGAAGTGCTTTAATCTCATCAAGATGTTTCTTTTTGATGGTCTTTACAGACTCTTGAGCTTCGAGAATTGCAGGTTCAGCTTTCTCCAAATCTGCATAGGCTTTCTTCTTTTGTACTTCAATTTCAGTATTTCTGACATCGAGGATGACTTGTAAGTCCTTTGCCTCTTTTTGTTTCTGTTCGGCAATTTGTTGATCTTGAACCATTTGCTTGAGTTTTTGGTTGGCTTGGTCGTTCTTGATTTCCAATTCTCTGTTCTTTTGGGCAAGAGAAATTTGTAATTCTTTAACTTGTTGTTCAGTTTCACGGAGTTTTCTTAGACCGATGTTGAGATGTAACTGTTCCTCTTCGAGTTGTTCTCTCTTTTCATTGATGAGAAGTACAACTTGGTTAATGAAATCTAGGTAATGTCTTGGGGTTACATAATTCTGACGACCTTGTCTTCTGAAGAGTCTCAAGTTGGCCTCACCAATAGTTTGATGAATGTAAACGAGGGTGGATACAACGGCATCACGATGTGATGGTGGGATTGGAATACTGGTATTGACCATTGTCTGTTGAGCTAGTTCAATCTCTTCAATGAAACCTGGTGGTGCGATATAGGATTGGTTCTCAAGATCGAGGTTTCTAGTGAATTCTGAACCTACTTGGAACAAAGCTTCTGGCGACCATTCACCAAACCAATCGAGTACACAACGATTGAACAAGGCTGGAGAGGTTGCTGAACGGTTGTGGAAATCTGGTGAAGCTGGATTCATTGTGAATACAACATGGAGGTTTCTTCTGACCAATTGAGTAAAGTATTTGTACAACTCTTCCTCAGTATCGAGAATCAATGAGTTTCTTTGAGCTGTTTCTTTACATTGGTGCATGAGTGCTGTGAATTCCTCACCTTCAAAGAGACCTGGAACCTCACCACCTGCCAATAGAGTATTCATTCTTTCAAGGAAAGATGATTCCAAGACATTAGACTCATCAAAAATGAAACAAATCTTTTCTTCTTTACAACCAGCTCTCTTGAGAAGCATACGCAAATCATCATCAAAGTCTGCTGCGGTATAGTTGTTGTTTACCTTGATAGTGTAGATTGACAAACCGTTCATCCAAGCGACAAATCTTGAAAGTACAGATTTACCACCACCAGAGACACCAATTAAAAGAGCATGACCTTGTGGTTGACGGAATACACGATCAATACGAAGAATGTGGTCAAGTACCTCGTTGAAGAGTACCAATGGGACATCGAGTTCCTCTTCGTAGAATACCTTTAGACGTGCTTTAACGTATTCTCTAAGTTCGTTTCTTTCAACTGGTACATAGTCCTTGGATAGCCAGTTACTGTAGAGTATTGGACGTTTGAGAGACTCTGGAGAGGCAGATGGGAAGTGTTTCATGGCAACTTCATCAATCATCTTGTCGGTCCAATCACGTTCGTCAACTTCAACCAAACGATCTTGGAAGAGTCTTAGACCTTCATGGGCCCATAGTCTTACCAAGCCATCTAGAGTACATCCTTCCATAGTTTGAATAGCTTCTAACAATGCACGAATCCAACGTGACAACTCTCTTGGAGAATAGATATAGTGAGCATGCATATCTGGTGTGAATCTCTTTTGTGATGCTGAATAGAACTCAACCATGGCATCAGTTAAATTGTCTGCAAATGATCTGAGATTTGGAAGAAGTTTCATTAAAGCTCTGTTAAAAGTACCATAGATTTGAATAAGTGATGAAGTGGATGGGAAATCGACTAAAAGAATTGGTGCATGTCTAAGGAATCTGTGAGATAGAGGTACACGACCTGCATCGGTTGGAGGGTTACATGCACCTACAAATTGAATCTTCTCTAGGGTTATCCATTGGTGATCTGAAGTTCTCCAGAAACCACCTTTCTCAACGAGTTGTCTGAGGAATGTAATAACTCTTTGAGTTCCATATTTATCAGATGCTGGAAGATTGATTTCATCACAGAATACAACTAACCATTTACCCATTTGGATGGGTCTGAGGACAGTGTCACCAGATGGAGTACGTTTGTATTCACAATGGTGATCAAAGGTCTTGAGAATGAGTTCTGGACTGGTTGCAGATGAGAAATTGAGTGATACTACATCGTAGTCTGGGAAGGCTTTAAGTGTACTGGTGAGAGTCATAGTCTTACCTGAACCTGGAGGACCACAGAGAATCAATGGACGATGTTCAGATAACCATGCATGGAGTACATCTACATGTCTAGTAGTATCAACAGTTGGAATGACAACATCTGGAGATGCAACTTTATGAGTCTCAACCTCAACTGATGGTACTTTATTCTTCCATAGATTCCAATTGGCATCTTCTAAATTAACACTGTAATCCAACAATGGAATGGTAGGTTGTGGAACTGGAGTAATGGCCATTTGTTGAATGGATCTTGAGAAATTCTCTCTCTCTACCAAACCCATGGAACCACCGAAACCCCACATTAAAGAATATAGCAGACGATTAGTCATGTAGTTAGACATATTCTCTTGAGGCATTGGGAAGTCAGAGTGTAATTGATTGTACTCAATTATATTGGTAATGGACTTATTGACTAGAGAGAAGAAGGAATTCAAAGCACGCAATCTGGTAAAGTCCATAATATGTACTCTTTGAGATGCATCTTCCAAGACCTTGTTTACCAAAGCACCAGGTTCAAAGTATTGCTTAATGATTTCACTGCAGTCTCTTTGGACTCTTAGACCTGGAGTTAAGATCTGTTCTTTTTGGTTTTCGTTACGACGTTGTTGTTCACGTTCTTGAGCATCAAAAGGTTCGTTAGCAATGGTGTTGAGGTAGTTGGTGAAAATCATTTGAGTTGTAAGGATCTCTTCACTGAACCAAACCATACCACAACGTGAGATGGTAGCAAGAGTTGCATATTTAAGGTCTTGTACCTCAAACATGATTCTAACATTTCCAGGTAGAGCCAAACGTTCACCGTTAGGTAGAGTTAAAAGCTTGTTATCATCCAATAGAGAATTAAGATTTTCAACCCATTCAGGATCTACATCACCATCAAAGATGATCCAATGTCTCTTGGAAGATTCACCACGAACATTGTCAATGATTCTACGTAGAGTAGCTGTAAATAGACCATCAGTCCACTCACGAGTTGTGATATCCAAACTACCAAACAATTGATCTTTTGTAATAGCTTTAGGATCCAAACAATAAGCCTCAGATTTAACACCATCAATAGCTTCAATGGCATCTAGATATACCTTCCAAGCAGCTGTTTTACCACTACCTGATGGACCTACCATCATAACACCATGATTGATATTTTGAATCTGATGGAGTTGAAGAAGTTTCTCAACCCACTCTGGTTTTGGTACCAAATGAGATTTCTCAGCAAAGAGCTTGATCTTTTCTCTTAGGGCATCTAGTTGAATGGCTTGGAGTTGGGTTCCAGGGAACACATCCAATAGCAATGATTGTATAAGTGGAATATCGTCAGCAACCAATTTAGGAATCATAGTGTCGTTGATAGAATTTAACAATACACCAATCTCGTAGTTACTATAGACAGTTTGGTAATCTGATTGTTTGGTGTCTTGTGGAACTGGCATCTTTCTCTTAAGACCACCAGCAGATACCAAAACACTCTTGAGTGCTCTAAGACCAAAATCATAATGTGCCTGAGCTGACAATTGTTCTTGACACAGTTTAAAGAGAGGTACAATCTTACCAGCTAAAATCTCTGCAGTTTTGAAACCTTGAGAGTAAAGCATAACCTGAGCAATCATTTCTCTATCTGGCTTAATCATAGCCATGGAACGGAAGAGTTTCTTAAGATTATCTGGGAGATTAGAACGCCCGGCGTAACCTGGATTCATAGTAACGAAGATACCCATGTCCTGGTGGATGGATACATTCTTTCCGAGTAACTCAACTTCTTTGGCTTTCTCTTTGAGTGCAACTTGAATAGTTTGAATCTGTTGGGAAACAGCTGAGAGAATACGTTCTTCCAAACGATTAAACTCATCAAAGCAACCCCAAGCACCACATTGACAAAGACCCACAAAGATTCTGGACATGGCTTGAAGATCGAAACCTTCGTCACAACAGAATACCAATACAAATCTACCGAGTTGGTTACCAAGGGCTTTGACAGTTTCAGTCTTACCTGTACCGGCTGGACCAAATGGATTACCTCCCATTCTAGATTCAAGAGCTTGAGTCAAGGTTAGATAACATCTATCAGTAAGTGGTGTCTGTACGAGTCTTTCACCGATACCAAGGTACTCATACCCATAGTAGAAGGTAGCATTTGCCATATGTATGAATAGCTTATGGAGTATATTCTCTTGTTGTTGGTCATAGTAGTATCTCATATGGTACAACCATTCAAAGTCTTTGTTATTGTTGATCTTGTTTTTAATGAGTTGTCTGCATACGTCTCTTTGGTGTACGAGTTCAGTGATTAAATGTTCAAATTTCTTTCTCTTTTGGTTTGGTAGATCTTTAAGAACTTCATCAGCAAGGTTATTGAGAATCTGTTGAGTTGAAGCTTCAATCTCAACTAATTGAGCTGGATTGGAGGCTAATGACTTATCAACAGCTTGAGTCCACTGAATTTGAGATGTAAGTATAATCAATTGAGTTGGGAACATGTCAACCCATTCAGAGTACTTGGCAGCCAAGTCTTTAGAGTCTTGAATAGTGCTTTGATAGTACTTAACAGACTCGTCTAAAAGTGTAGCCAAAGTAGAACGCATTTCATTCTCAACCATTGTTAACCACTCGTGAATCTTTGGACCTTGAGCAATGGATATTGGTTTCTTAAAGTTAACAACCTCACCTTCACCAGAAGACATACCGAGAATAGTAACCTTTTCATCATCCAACAGTAAATTAGCAAGACCAGCAAACATCTTTCTAAAGTGTTTTTGAATCTTTATAATATCTTTACTGTTACCAATGATTTCAAGAAGATCTTCATCACCAACAAAATAGAAACGTGCAAATGCAGCTCTTTGTCTTTCAAGGTATTCACCAAGTGCCTTTTGAATCTTTCCAAGTAACTCTGCTAATCTTTCCATGGTATGTTGAATTCTCTCGATACTCAAAACCTCGAGAATCAATGGAGCGGTACTGACTTTCTTCATAAGGTTGATAAACTCAGCGTTAATGGACTTGAATCTACTTGACTCTGCTGGAAGGAGTTGGTTGATATCTCCAGAACCTGAGAAGATACCTTCGAGATATACCCAACGTCTTTGTACGTCAATCCATACATCAAGTAGAGTACGTAAACGATTCAATTTATCGTCCCATGCAGAAGCCTCTTCTTCAAAGACCTTGTAGTAAGGTGACATTTTCATAGCGGCAATGGAATTGAGATGTTCAGCTAACTTGCCAAAGAGGTCGTCCCAACCACGAATCAATTTACATTTTCTCTGGTAGTTTACAAGGTCAAGTTCAAGTACAGTCCAGTATTCTCTGACCTGTTTGAGGAACTCTTCCAAAGCAATCTCACCTTGAGCAGCAGTGATAACCTCACGATAGATATTCTCGTTCCTTACCAAGTCACTATCCCAAATAGATCCCAGAGTGAGTTCAGTGAGGATCCAGTTGGTGTTTAGACGCTTCTTAAGTATCTTCCAATGACGTTCTTTGATAGCTTCACTGTGGAGATCAGTAATGATAGCGTTAGCCTTCAACAAGTTCTTGAGTGTACTTTGAGTGTGGTCAAATGCAGAGTATTGTCTGATACGATTTGGAAGGTTTTTGAGTTTTTGTAGGGTATCTTCCAGTGATTTTCTGACTTTTCTTGGAACGATTGCAGACCAGTTAGTTTCCTTAAGATTGTCAATCTCTAACCAGGTGTTGGATAACTCGACCCAGACAGCCTTGAGATCCTGCATTTCCTCTTCAATTGGTGATAGACGGTCATCTTCAGTTGATGATTGGGTAGCATCCAAATCCAAAGCAACTTTTGCTTTTTTCAAACGTTCAGATTCATCACGAAGACGAGTGAGACGAGATTCATAGATTTTCAATGAATCCAAAGCAACAGTGTATTTGATGTTACCTTGAAGTGGTTTACCTTGGTTCCAGTCATCAACAAACTCCTTAATACGGTCATTGATACTCTTAGACTCTTGAAGGATCTTAGCTTGCAATTGAGGTACGGCTTCTGAGATTGCTGATGTCTTTCTAGTGAGGATATCATTAAATGACAACCATTCACCTTCGACAGTATCATACTCCAACCAGTCCAATGGGAATTGGAATCTCTGTCTTTTGAGTAGATCTTGACCGGTTGAGTAATACTTGAGTTCAGCTTCCCAAGGTGCCATAGACTTCTTAATCTCTTGAATTTGAATGATAAATGTAACAGCCTCCTCAGTGGATACTGTCTCAACTGATAGCTTCTCAAGCTCTGTTCTCTTATTAGAAATAGTATCGTAGAAAAGCTTCATCTTCTCAGCTAATTTCATACCGAAATGAGAGAGAATATCCTTGTGCCAGTAATCGTATTTGTTGTTTACAATCGATTGTACCTGTCCATAATCAATAACCAATGGACCAAACTGCTTCTCAGTAGCACTGTTATCAAAGGTAGTTCTACTCTTTTTGATTTGGTTGAGCAACTGTTGCCATTTATTAAGATCGTCACCGAGTTTATTGTAGACGTAGGTAGAGTCCATGTCCCACAATGACTGGTACTGTAACCAAATCTGTACGTATTCCTTGACCTGATCCAACTTCTTGGCAATTACAGAATAGGATTTCTCCAAGACACCAGCAGGGAGTTTAGTGAGTGAATCTCTAAATGTCTTTCTCTGACTGGCTTGGTCTCCTCTTCCTCTTGAGATACCTTCATCATAACGTGATGCCTGAATTCTAGGTAAATCACATACAATGTTCAACCAAGTATGCAATTGACTGATCCAATTGACTCTGGCAAACTCCAAGGGTGGGTCTAGATACAGAATCTGGTTTCTAAGAACAATTTCATGAGTGGTAGTGGAGATTGTTGGTTTAATGATTTGATCTTGATGTTGAGTAGATGATTCAGCAGTGCTATCTTGTGGTTGTCTATTTCTAGAGGCATATTGCATTCTGTGTGGAGTATTAGTGTTTTGGTCACCTCTTGCAATGGATTGTCCCTGTGACTGATCCTCACCTTCAATCAACACAACCCAAGAGTTAATAGCATCAATAAGACGATCAATCAACATGTGTTCCAACTGAGCATCCAATTGTGTTACCCATAATCCCAAATTGGAATACGATGCCAAATTGAGTTCATCAACAATCTTTTGAATATTTTGAAGAATGTCAACAAAATTTTCAAATTTAAATGGACAACTCTTTAGACCGTCCATAAGCTTCTTGATACCGCTGTACTTTTGAATCAAGTCGTCAACCTTGTCACGGAAACTGTTTACAGAGGTAGAGAGCTTTCTTACATATGGGTCAACACGCAATGATTCCCATTTAAGTTTGAAACCCTCTTGAAGATTCGTCTGTACATCTTTCTTGTAAGCTGCAATCAAAGCACTGATTTCAGGTGTAATCTTACCACTGGTTTGAGTATAAGTACGTAAAGTCTCTTTCAATGACACTGCGAATGGATAGACTTGTTTGGCAACCTGTGATCCGAAACTAATGTTCAAAGGAACACGGAATCCAAGCCACTGAAGATTTCTAACTTCTTTAAAGAGCATGATAATGTGACTGTCAAAGTTAATGTCCAAAGCAGCCTTGTTTCCTTTCTTGACAATGGTGAGGATCTTTCCGCTAACCTCAAAACTTCTACTACCGGTATCCTGTACCCATTTCTGGAAGATATGGTCAGTGTTGAGTTTGTGACGGAACTGGTCGGATTCAGCTTTAAGTTTCTGACCCTCTGCATCCGATTCCCAACTGTCACCAAGAACATCAGCAACTCTCTTCATGTAGGTATCCAACTGTCTTTCAATTTGTTTAGCCCAGATAATAGCTCCGGAGACTGGTGGAAGATCCCTGATTTGTGACATGTAATAGGCTTCAGAGTTGTTGTATTGCATCTTGAATTTCTCGTGTAGGACACGAATATCATCTTTAACTCTCTCAATCAACTGTGCTTGGTACTCATGAGTTGCACCTCTGATTCTAGGTCTCTTTAGTAGATCTTTGAATTTATGATAAACACGGAACATTTCATTGGCGTTTTTGGCAGTGGCCAAACGGTCTCTAAGACGACTGGTAATGTAAGCCTCTACACGATCAGTACGTGAATTGTATCTCTTCACTGCAGTCTCCCAGACATCTTCACCCTCTTTAGAGAGCAAAAGTACATCAATTTCTTTGAATTCCAAATAAGCTTCGTTAATCTCTTCGATGGCGTTTACCTCGGATTTTGGTTGACCAGATACGGATCCAGGAACTGCTGACAAACCACTTGATGCACTATTTGGTAGCACTGTGGATATGACATTCTTTAGATCTTCGTGTTGTTTACGGAATTTTGAGATTTTCAATATTCTATCCAAAAGTGATTTATTATCAACATTTACAATGAGAGGTACTCTTTCATTGCCACGTTTTTTGGCAAGGTCACGAAGGACCTCTCTAAAGAGTCCAAATTGGTCATCCCAGAGTATAAAGAGAGCTTTAAGTGCACGAATGAGTTTTTCAAATTCTTGATAATCAATATTCATCAAATTCTTTTGACGAAGGATTTGGAAGACCTTGTTGCACATGTCACGTCCGACGGCCTCGAGAAGGGTCAGATATCTAGTGACTGGATACCCAGTGCTTGTAGAGGTCTTGTTTCTCTTCAAGTGACTGTAAATCTGTGAGATTGCTTGGGAAACTGATTCCAAGTCGATGGCAGTCAATAGATCAGAAATTGGAAAATCTTTGATTATGGGTCTGTAAGAGGTAACCTTTTCACGAGCTTTACCAAGACCGATATTGTCAGTCTCGAATGGAGCTGTAGCTACAAAACGTTTGGCTTGTTTAAGAGTTGATAATGTCAATTCAGCCTCTGGTGATTTAATCTGCTCAGAGATTCTCTGGAGATTGGATTCAAGTTCCACCCAGAAATTGATTTCTTGACTTGTAGATACATCATGTGGCAAGGTCTCTAACATTGGATGTTTGGTTACGGAAAGTATGTTCTTTTCCCATACCCTGACACCACCTTGCAATGTGTTGAGGAACTCAGTGGACTGAGCCTTGTCACCTAGGTCATCAGGCTTAGCAGCCTTACCAACACCAACTTTAGCAATAACTTGTTTAATCTCTGGATTGATGCTAATGACAACCTCTGGAATTTGAACTTGTTGTTTACAATTGTACAATGATAACTCAAGTTCAGCAATCTTTTGATTGACAGCACCAATACCCAATTTGACATCCTTCTCCACTGTATCCTTTTGATTCGAAGTCAATATAAACGATCGAATAAATGGTGCAACTGAATTGTGAATATAATTATGCAATGTATCAAATGGTGATCCTTCACCTAAATTTAAAACCTGTAATTGAGAAGACAATGATTTACCTCCATCAACATTTATAGTTGACTCTGGAATTCTCTTTACAACTGCCAATGTTGAAATATTCTCTCCACTGAATTTTACTTCAATTTCAATATGATATAATTCTATTAATTTTTAATAAAAATATAAAATTTCATATTAATATACTAAATTTCATTTCATATTAAATTGATCATCATGGTGTGTTATAGTTTACCTTTTGGTTGTTGTTGGTCATCATCAGTCAAAGTTTTCTTTTGTATTAATAATACAGGTATTTTAGCATCTGATATAAACTTTTTTAATTTATTTACACTATCTGGTTGATTGAGATAGTTTTGAAAGATGGTAATGTCACCGTCCAGTAATATTGGACATATTTTACATAGATATTTATTGGTTTCTAATAAGGTGTTTTCACTAACAACACCTACTGTAGGACTTGTAGTACTAGTTGTGCTAGTTGTTGGTGATAATGTATTATTATCCTCCATTAATTTTTAGCAACTATCTTCAAATAGTTCTACAATGATTTTATGATCAAAAAAAAAAAAATTAAAAAAATTTTGAATTATTTGAATTTTGATGTTCGTTAGTTTTAATTTTTTATTTATTGTGAGATATTGAATAAGTCAAAAGAGATATTTAATGAATTTAATGTTTTTAAAATATTAGAAACCCAATTTAAATTCATTTGTTGATTTGTTAATTTTAGAATATTTCTAATTATTTCATTTATCGTTTCAGTATCACCAATGGAATGGTAATAGATAAACAGTGGTATTAGATAATTTGAATAGTCATATTGCATATTCAGAAGATTGATAATAGATATAACCATACTATTCAATACTGATTTATCTATTGATTTTATATAATTGAATGATTTATCTAGTTGTGTAACATTACTAAATATCAGAGACTGATCATCAACATCAACTACAAAATCTAAATTAAATATATTATTTATATTCTCTATATACAGTTGTAAATGTATTGATTTTGGTTGAGTTTCTTCAACCTTGTTATAGTTTAATAACTTTTTTAATCTAATAAAATCATTATTACTAGTATTTACACTACTATCCAAAAGATTTATATATTTTTGATACACATTTTGATTTTCAAGTACTACTATTTTAAATCTATTAAAATCTTTTATCACAAATTCCACAATATAATATAACCATTGATAATAGTAATTTTCTAAATCTTTCTCTTTTACTATTAACTCTATGATTTGATAAATAAAATTTTCGTAAAATCCTTCTTGATCTTTTAAATCTTTAATCTTTTTATCAAATTCAAAAGGTATGCAATTATATAACACTAAATCTCTTAAAATTGAATTAAAATATTCATTATTCATTAGAATACAGAATATCTCTATTTAAAATCAAAACTAAAAAATAAAAAAAATAAAAAAATAGATATAGAATTAAAGAAAGAAATTAACTTTAAAAGTAATTTATTTAAGCCAAAGTAGCTTTAACAAAGTTTTGACGGGTGGTGTTTTTCTTTGATAAGTAACCAATAGCTTTTTTGGATGGTTGAGTAATTGGAGCAGAACGTCTGACGGCAGAAGCTTGTGGGTTCAATTTAATCATAGCACTCAAGTTCTTCAATGGGTTAGATCTCTTGATGGCTTTAGTTGGTCTCTTGACAACAACTTGAGAGGCTTTAACAGCAGATTGGATTTCATCAGAAGCGACGATTCTTTGAACATCAGCATTTTGCATGACTGGTCTTGGGAGACGGAAAGAGGTTTTGTTTTGGGAGGCTTTGGAGACGGTACCGAAGACTTTGTCTAATTGTTCGAAAGCTTCTTGAGTCCAGATAACAAATCTACCGAGATGACCACCTGGAGCTAATTTGAGGAGATTCAAACGAGAGACGTTGGCAACTTCAACACCTGGAAGGTTTCTGAAGGCGTAAGAGAGTTTTGATTTACCAGCACAGACAACTAATGGACCTCTACGGATTCTGTATCTTCTGTTACGTGATTTACCAACACCTGGTCTGACGTGTTTAGAGTCGATAGCTCTTTGGACATCAGTGTAAGCGTTGATGGCTTTCAAGAGAGTGACGGCTTTGGCGGTCTTGGTGAGTTCATTGATGGCACTGTTGGCAATGACTAATGGGACTTCTTGGATACCATTGATTTTGTGACCTCTGGCCATGACCAAAGCTGGGATAGCACTGGCAGCCAAAGCAGAGCAGACGGCGAATCTCTTTTGGTTGGTGTTAACCTTACGGTTCCAACGTCTCCAGACTTTGTTTGGTCCGAACATACGACCACCTCTACACATGTTACCGAAGGCACCTTGACCTGATCTGTGTGTACCTGATCCTGGAACTCTTGGAATACGAGATACGGCTCTACCGGTACCCCATGATTCAGCACTAGTTTGTTCACCAGCGTATGAGGCTGGGGCGTAGGCTTGACGATCATTCTTGTTCAATTGAGTGTGAACAAAGTTAACCAAATCTGGTCTGATTGGGGTGTTTAAAACTGCTGGTAATTTAACTTTACCAACAACTTTGTTTTCTTGGTCATAAACTTGTACAAATGGTCTATTCATTTTCAGTATGTATTTGACTGTGATCCGGTGATAATCAAAAAAAAAAAAAAAAAAAAAAATTAACTCGTTTTTTGTGTGAAAAAAAAATCATTATTTTCGAATTTCATAAAATAACGTTTTGCATATGCACATTTTTTGTGTGTTTGGTGAGAAATTACAAAGAATCTTTATATATGATTTTGGAGAGTTGTAATTTAATTTCTTTAATATTGGTTGAGTTTTGTGCTGATATTGGAATGATTGGACACTGTACAAGTTTACCAACAGCTTTTTTGAAGATTTTGAGATGTTCATGTGCATAGTCTTTATCCATTTTGTTGGCAATGATGATTGATGGTTTGGATGTTAGACCCTCTTGATAGGATTCCAGTTCTTCTAAGAGACTGACAAAGTCTCTCCAAGGAGATCTGTAAGATTCATCATAGATCTTATCTTTAATCTCCATTTTTACCTGTTTGATTTCGTCTTCGTCACTAACATAACTGTATCTGTTGGATACAATTTCTAGTGGTTTGCCATCCCAGAATGCAGGAACACCGTTATTGGACATATCAATAACATATACCAACACTTTAGTTCTTTCTATATGTTTGAGGAAATCTAACCCTAAACCAACATCCAAATGTGCACCTTCTATAATTCCAGGTAGATCTGCTATCGTTGCAGTTAAACTATCAAATTCAGTAGCAACCTTTCTCTTTCTCTTTGAAAGGTTCTCTAATTTTGATTTCTTAGATTTCTTATTCAAATCTTCAAATTCAATAACACCAACATATGGATTCAAAGTCGTGAATGCATAGTCTCTAATCTTTGGTATGGCATTAGAGATCACTGACAATAATGTACTTTTACCTGCATTTGGGTATCCAACCAACCCAAAGTCAGCAAGAATTTTCAGCTCAACTTCAACATTTCTAATCTCACCTGGTATACCCTTTTGTGCATATTCCGGTGACCTATTAGACCCTGTTGCATACGATGCATTACCTCTACCGCCTTTACCTCCTTTAGCAATTAAAATCTCGTCGCCAAAGTTATCCAAATCCACTATAGTCTTTACAATCTTCCATTTCTTTTGTTTCTCTGCTTTGATTTCTTGTGACAGGTTACCTCCTTTATTATAATGTACATTCATTTCATCTTGAACTACTCCGCCTATAACAGGACTATTTAAAGCCTTGGCATAAAGATCCACATCAAAGTCCTTTGAAGATGGGTCGAATCTTGAATCTTTTTTCATTATAATTCCTTCTTCCTCTTCCTCCTCCACCTCTCCATCCTCTTGAATTAACTGCAGTTCTCTAATTACAGTTCCAGGGGGCACACTAATAACTATATCCTCCCCATTCTTACCAGACTTCTTTTGACCTAACCCATTCCCACCGTGTTCTCCTTTATAGTTTCTAGAGAGATGCGACAGATTGTTATCATTATAATCAGCTCTTATTATAATATCAGCACCATCACCTCCAGGTCCGCCATCAGGAGGTCCTAATGGAATGTATTTTGCTCTAAAGAAATGCACAGACCCATTACCTCCATTACCAGCCTGTAATTTCATTCTAACTCTATCAGTAAACATGGACTGATTATAAGCATAGTCAATGTTCTTAAAAGGTGTTGTAGAACCCATAGACTCAGCAACATCTCTCAACTCCTCAACTGACATTAAATCCATTTTCTTAAATTCATCACTAACTATAGAAGTTGCCACATTTTTAGTGGAGTAGTGCCTATTTTTTAAAAAACCTAAAATATTCTTATTTATACCTGTACTGCCATAATTGACCTTTATCAATCGAATCATAACGAACTATTTCATAAAAAAAGAAAAAAAAAAAAAAGAAAAGAAATCATATTCTTTGAAAGTCCCATTATATTAAAAAAAAGTAAATGTAAATTCCAGATTAAATGAATTAGATATTTTCAGAATTAGAATTGCATTCCGCAAACCACTTATAAAAATTAATAAAAGATTTTTTTTTTATTTTTTTTGATTTTCAAATATTTTACAACTTCAACAAATTACATTATTTATATACACATACACAAAGATAGAAAATGTCTAAAAATTTATTAATTTTAGGTGGTAGCGGTGCATTAGGTTCAGAGATTATAACATTATTTAAGAATAAAGGATGGAAAACCATATCCATTGATTTTAGAGACAACACCAAATCAGATATATCCATTAGCATCACATCAACCAATGCCTCTGAGTTACACAGAGTTGAAGAGATTCTAAAATCAACTAACACCAAGGCTGACACTATTGTATGTGCTGCTGGTGGTTGGGTTGGTGGAAATGCCGCTGATGAGGGTTACTTGGGTTCCGTTCAAAAGATGATTGATATGAACCTCTATTCTGCATTTGGTACTGCTTTCCTCGGCAGCAAATTCCTCAATGAAAACGGTCTATTGGTCCTCACTGGTGCCAATGCTGCTTTGCAACCAACTTCATTTATGATTGCTTACGGTGCTACCAAAGCTGCCACTCATCATCTCATTAAATCACTTGCTCAACCAGATTCTGGTCTACCAAATAATGTATGTGTTATTAATATTTTACATTCGGTACACTTTAACTCTATCTAACATTACATCTATTACAGTCAACTACCGTTGGTATTTTACCAATTACTTTAGATACACCAATCAATCGTACTGCTATGCCAAATTCCAATTTCGATGATTGGACTCCTTTAAGTGACATTGCCAACAAACTATATGAATGGTCAAGTATCCCAGAATCAAGACCAACTGGCGGTTCTTTATTATCAATTATCACTAAAAATAAAGTAACCACTTACACCCCACAATAATAAGTTAAAATAGATTCTAGATAGCCAACATCATTATGATTTGTATTACATTATAAAACATTAAATAATTTTTATTTATATTATACTTTAGGTAAATTGATTAAACAGATTACAAAAAAAGGGGGTAGAAAATAGTTATATTATTTCTATATAGTTATTATATTTAAATACTGCGGTGTGAAGGAGGGAGAGGTGTGTTTGTGTTGATATATATCTACATATTCAGATTTATCTCTTTGGTGGTGAGAATTTCTTTTTTTTAGGTAACTTAATATTACTTGGAAGAACATTTTGATTGATATCCGCATTATAGTTATCAAAGTTGGTCTTAGTGGTATCAACTAGATGTGGTTGGAATACCCATTTAAAGGCAAATACTATCTTCCTTTTAGTGATTGAGAGGGCATTTTTGATGGCTGATATAATATTCTTCATTCTTTCGTGACGTTGGTAACTAAACAGTAATGCAAAGATAAGAAGTCCAATGGCTAATGATGCTGATGGTACAACAATGGCTATAATGAGGGATGTTCCTGAGATTCCTTTTTTGCCAGTATTTTCTGGTGGGTATAAAAATCTAAGGAATGTACCATTGACAATTAATCCATTGACATTCAATTGTATTTCAAATTCTAGAGTGTCATTGGGAAGAGGCGATCCAAGTTTACAAATAGTGGTTGTGAAGTTTGTTACTGTAGGATCAGAACATGGTAATGGATAGGTTATGACATTGATTGTTGATGGTAATCCATGTGATGTTCCAACAATTGTTATTGAGTTGTCACTATTATGAACAATACTGTTGATTGTTGGTGGTTGATAACTGAATTTGATATCATTTGGATTTGAAATGATCGAATTATTCAATCTCATATCAATGATAAGATCTTTTCCAGTTCCATTTGAAAGATCACATGAAATAATATCTCCTGCAAGACTGATTGATTTGAGTTTACAATCAATATTATCATTAATTATGATCACAGGCTTATCATTATCATGAAAGAATGCACCATGAATTGATAATTCACCTCCTGGTGTTTCAATGAATCCAGATAGTTTTCTGATGATTGGTTTGATTGAAAATGCTCTCGAACTACTTGCAAGACCTTTGAAAACAGTGATATTTCCGGATTGTGAATTGATTGGAAGTTCAACAATCAAATATTCATTGAATTTCGAAATGACTTTTAATGATTTTGAATCAAGATAAACTGTGATATTATCACTTCCTGATGTCAAATCACTTCCAGAAATATTCATGAATGGATGTTCTGTCAAATTTAATGATCCTCCAATATATATTGATCCAAGTGTTGGTGATCGATAATATGAGAAATTAGGAGAATCAACAGATGATATTCCATCAATTGAAACAACAACAGGAAGATCAGACCCAACTCCACTTTCTAAATTACAAATCAAAGTGATATAATTATCTGCTGAAGTTGAAGTTGGTGAAGTACACGTTTTAGTTCCAATCTTGACCAATAAATTGGTATTAGTTCCATTATCACTTTTTGAATTGAGAAAGAATCCTTTAATTGTTACAATACCTCCTAATTCAGGTAATGTGTTGATTTGTGTGACTTTTGGTTCTGATTTATTTACATATAGAATTGGTTAGACTATTACATACTTTGAATATTGTTTAAATTAATTATACATACTGAATTGAAGTTTAAATGGTTGAATTGATTTGACTCCTTTGACAGAAATATCAATATCAAATGATTTTGTTAAAGTATTGATGAATTTGAAGATAATCATTGATTCATTGTAGAATATATAAGATGATTGAAGAATTGTTGATCCTCCAACTGTGATCAATGAATTTACTTTATATTTGACATCTCTGAAGTCTTCACCAAATATTGTGATGAAACTTTGACTTGTACTTGCTTGAGAATATTCAATCTTTGAAATTTTTGGATCTGTTTAATATACATATAGATATTAGAATATATATTACTAAAAATAAAAACATATACATACTTTCAAATGAAGTGTTGAGTGATGATCGATATTCCAATCCTTCTTTTAATTCCAAATCAATTAATCCAGCAAGATTATCCATCTGAAATGTGAAATGAGTTGAATTGATGAATTTGATTGTTTCATTTGAAGTACTGAATGTTTTAGTCACTTCACTTGTTATAGCCTTGATATATAAATCATTATCACTAAAATTGGAATTGTATGGTTGAAAATACAATCCACTCAGAGTTATTGTGTTGTTATTTGAGAATGATGGTTTTGAAACAACTTCCAAATTAAATTTAATTTTTAAATCCATTAAAAAATCTTTTATGAAACCATTCTCAAAATGAAATCTGTAGGTTTCAGTTTGTGAAATTTCATTTAAAGTTATAGAATAAATGATATTTGATTGATCTCTAAAGGTTTCTTGTGGAATATATAAATTTTGTGATATATCAGTTGTTATGTTTTTTAAATTCACCAATCCTCCACTGTATGTGACTTTAAATGTTAAATTTGAAATTGTATTGGCATTAGGACCTATATTTGTAACTGATTGAGATATAATAATAGTAATTGAAAATGAAATGAAAATGAATAAATAAATATATATTTGTTTTGTCATTTCAATTTTATAACACAATATTAATTTTTAATATTACACAACTTCAATAATAAAAAATTAAAAGACTTTATAATAACCTATTTTTAGCTCAAAGATTATTTGTGATTCAACATCTTTTTCATTGTGATCACTTCTAAAAACAATTTTATTTGTAAATTGTCAAAAAAAAAATTTCTGTGTTTATTTTTTTCATAACCACTTTTATTTTTCATCATTTTTCAATTCAAGAAAACATACAAATAATTTGTGATTATTAATTTAAAGTTTTAAGATAAATATAAAAATCTCAATACACACCATTCAATTAATTAAAATCATAAAAGTAAACTTTTTTATAACATTCAAATAAATATTACTTTTATTTGTGGTCGATTCTTTGAATTTGAATCAATTGAGATAGTGATTTCAATTCATGTAAAATAGTTGACGATGTATTGAAGTTTTAATCTCCAATTCAAGCTGTAAAATTAAAACACAATTTCCCAATAATGATATGGCTCAATCTTGAATTGAATGAAAACATAATATTGATGCTAATCCATAATCTATTTTCAATTTTATGATATCATTCGAATCACACACCAAAAGATTTATATATCGGTAAATCACAAACAAAATCTACCTGTTAAACCAATTGATTTGAGTTTACAATTTGATTTAATTCTGATATCAGCTTCAAAGTTATCAAGGTTTGTGGTTGGAATCTTTTCATTTAAAGGCAAATTCAAATTTCTTTTTAGTTTTCGAGAAGGAATTTTTGATGGATGATTTAATATTCTTCATTCGTTGGAAACTAAACAGCAATGCAAAGATAAGAAGTCCAATGATTAATGATGTTGTTGGTACAACAATGGCTATAATGAGTGAACTTCTTGAGATTCCGTTTTTAATAATATTTTCTGGTGGGATTAAATATCTAAGGAATGTACCATTGACAATTAATCCATTGACATTCAATTGTATTTCAAATTCTAGAATATCATTGGGAAGTGATGATATGAGTTTACAGATTGTGGTGTTAAAGTTTGTTACTGTAGGATCATAACATGGTAATGGATAGGTTATGATATCGATTGTTGATGGTAATCCATGTGATGATCCAACAATTGTTATTGAGTTGTCAAAATTATGAACAATACTGTTGATTGTTGGTGGTTGATAACTGAATTTGATATCATTTGGATTTGAAATGATCGAATTATTCAATCTCATATCAATGATAAGATCTTTTCCAGTTCCATTTGAAAGATCACATGAAATAATATCTCCTGCAAGACTAATTGATTTGAATTTACAATCAATATTATCATTTATAATGATTAATGGTTTATCATTATTATGAAAGAATGCACCATGAATTGATAATTCACCTCCTTGTGTTTCAATGAATCCAGATAGTTTTCTGATGATTGGTTTGATTGTAAATGTTCTTGAACTACTTGCAAGACCTTTGAAAACAGTGATATTTCCAGATTGTGAATTGATTGGAAGTTCAACAATCAAATATTCATTGAATTTCGAAATGACTTTTAATGATTTTGAATCAAGATAAACTGTGATATTATCATTTCCTGATGTCAAATCACTTCCAGAAATATTCATGAATGGATGTTCTGTCAGATTACCTGATCCTCCAATATATATTGATCCAAGAGTTGGTGATCGATAATATGAGAAGTTAGGAGAATCAACAGATGATATTCCATCAATTGAAACAACAACTGGAAGATCAGACCCAATTCCACTTTCTAAATTACAAATCAAAGTGATATAATTATCAGATGAGGTTGAAGTTGGTGATGTACACGTTTTAGTTCCAATCTTCACCAATAAATTGGTATTAGTTCCATTATCACTTTTTGAATTGAGAAAGAATCCTTTAATTGTTATAATACCTCCTAATTCAGGTAAAGTATTGATTTGTGTGACTTTTGGTTCTGATTTATTTCAGTAAATAGAATTGGTTAGTCTATTAAATTAATTGAATATTGTTTAAATTAAATATACATACTGAATTGAAGTTTAAATGGTTGAATTGATTTGACTCCTTTGACAGAAATATCAATATCAAATGATTTTGTCAAAGTATTGATGAATTTGAAGATAATCATTGATTCATTATAGAATATATAAGATGATTGAAGAATTGTTGAACCTCCAACTGTGATCAATGAATTTACTTTATATTTCACATCTCTGAAGTTTTCACCATAAATTGTGATGAAACTTTGACTTGTACTTGCAGGAGAATATTCAATCTTAGTAATTTTGGGATCTGTTTAATAGAAATACATTAGAATATAAATTGCTAAAATAAATAAATAAACATACTTTCAAAAGAAGTATTGAATGTTGATTTATACACTGGCCCTTCATTTAATTCCAAATTCACTAAACCAGCAAGATCATCCATCTGAAATGTGAAATGAGTTGAATTGATGAATTTGATTGTTTCATTTGAAGTACTGAATATTTTAGTCACTTCACTTATGATTACTTTAATGTGTAAATGAATAATACTGCTGAGATTATATGGTTGAAAATACAATCCACTCATAATTATTGTGTTGTTATTTGAGAATGATGGTTTTGAAACAACTGACAAATTAAATTTGATGTCTAAAAATAACAATTGATCCATTATGAAACCATTTTCAAAATGAAATTTATAGATTTCAGTTTGTGAGTTTTCATTTAATGTTATAGAATAGAAGATAAAATCTGTATCTCTAGATATTTCTTGTGGAATATATAATTGTTGTGATTTATCAGTTGTTATGTTTTTTAAATTTGTCAAACCTCCACTGTATGTTATAGTAAATGATAAGCTCGAAATTGTATTGTGATTATCATTTATATGAGTTATAGTTTGAGATTCTATATATATTGTTGAAAATGAAATGAATATCAACAAATAAATAAATAAATGTTTTGTCATATCTAATTTTTATTATTAATATTAAACAACTTCAATATTAAAAAATAAAATTGAGAATCTCAACTTAATAAAAAACTATTTTTAGTTCAAAGATTATTTGTGATTCAACATCTTTTTCATTGTGATCACTTCTAAAAACAATTTTATTTGTAAATTGTCAAAAATAAAGTTTTCTTTTTTTATTTTTTCATTCACCATTTTTTTAAATTTCAACCACACTTTAACGAGAACATACACATTTAAACAATCAAACCATTAAAATTATTCGATAATTCATTAAAATTTAAAATTTGAATTCAAAATATCTCAGAAGCAATTAATTAAACTCATAAAAGTAAACTTTTTTATTACATTCAAATAAATATTACTTTTATTTATAGTCGATTCTTTGAATTTGAATCAATTGAGATAGTGATTTCAATACTTGTAATATAATTGAAGATCTATTGAAGTTTTAATCTCCAATTCAAGCTCTAAATTAAAACACAACTTCCCAAAAATGATATGACTTAAATCTTTAGTAGAATTAAAACAGAACATTTATGCTAACCCATAATCTATTTTCAATTTTATGATATCATTCGAATCACATATCAACTAAAAGATATACTGTTTGATTAGGTAAATCACCGGCTAAACTAATTGATTTGAGTTTACAATCAATTTGATTTAATTCTGATTGATATCCACTTCTAAGTTATCAAGGTTTGTTCTTTGTGATATCAACTTGATGTGGTTGGAATCTTCATTTAAAGGCAAATTCAATTTTCTTTTTAGTTTTTGAGATGGAATTTTTGATGGATGATTTAATATTCTTCATTCGTTGGAATCTAAACAGTAGAGCAAAGATTAGAAGTCCAATGGCTAATGATACTGTTGGTACAACAATGGCTATAATGAGTGAACTTCTTGAGATTCCGTTTTTAATAATATTTTCAGGAGGGATTAAATATCTAAGGAATGTTCCATTGACAATTAATCCATTGACATTCAATTGTATTTCAAATTCTAAAGTGTCATTGGGAAGTGATGATACAAGTTTACAGATTGTGGTTGTGAAATTTATTACTTTTGGATCATAACATGGTAATGGATAGTTTATGATATTGATTGTTGATGGTAATCCATGTGATGATCCAACAATGGATATTGAGTTGTCAAAATTATGAACAATACTGTTGATTATTGGAGGTTGATAACTGAATTTGATATCATTTGGATTTGAAATGATCGAATTATTCAATCTCATATCAATGATAAGATCTTTTCCAGTTCCATTTGAAAGATCACATGAAACAATATCTCCTGCAAGATTAATTGATTTGAGTTTACAATCAATATTATCATTTATAATAATCAATGGTTTATCATTATCATGAAAGAATGCACCATGAATTGATAATTCACCTCCTTGTGTTTCAATGAATCCAGATAGTTTTCTGATGATTGGTTTGATCGAAAATGCTCTCGAACTACTTGCAAGACCTTTGAAAACAGTGATATTTCCAGATTGTGAATTGATTGGAAGTTCAACAATCAAATATTCATTGAATTTCGAAATGACTTTTAATGATTTTGAATCAAGATAAACTGTGATATTATCACTTCCTGATGTTAAATCACTTCCAGAAATATTCATGAATGGATGTTCTGTCAGATTACCAGATCCTCCAATATATATTGATCCAAGAGTTGGTGATCGATAATATGAGAAGTTAGGAGAATCAACAGATGATATTCCATCAATTGAAACAACAACAGGAAGATCAGATCCAACTCCACTTTCTAAATTACAAATCAAAGTGATATAATTATCAGATGAGGTTGAAGTTGGTGATGTACACGTTTTAGTTCCAATCTTCACCAATAAATTGGTATTAGTTCCATTATCACTTTTTGAATTGAGAAAGAATCCTTTAATTGTTACAATACCTCCTAATTCAGGTAATGTATTGATTTGTGTAACTTTTGGTTCTAATTTATTTCAGTAAATAGAATTGGTTAGATTATTAAATTAATTGAATATAGTTTAAATTAAATATACATACTGAATTGAAGTTTAAATGGTTGAATTGATTTGACTCCTTTCACAGAAACATCAATATCAAATGATTTTGTCAAAGTATTGATGAATTTGAAGATAATCATTGATTCATTGTAGAATATATAAGATGATTGAAGAATTGTTGATCCTCCAACTGTGATCAATGAATTTACTTTATATTTCACATCTCTGAAGTCTTCACCAAATATTGTGATGAAACTTTGACTTGTACTTGCAGGAGAATATTCAATCTTTGAAATCTTGGGATCTGTTTTTATTTTTGTTAATATCAAAAAGAAAAATCATAAAATTTTTAATACATACTTCCAAATGATGTATTTAATGTTGTTTCATATAATCCCTCTATCAATTCCAAATCAATTAATCCAGCAAGATCATCCATCTGGAATGTGAAATGAGTTGAATTGATGAATTTGATTGTTTCATTTGAAGTACTGAATGTTTTACTTCCTTCACTTGTTATTGCTGTAATGTTTAAACTATATTCACCCAATGAGAGATTGTATGGTTGAAAATACAATCCGCTCAGAGTTATTGTGTTGTTGTTTGAGAATGATGGTTTTGAAACGGCTGTCAAATTAAATTTCTCTCTTAAAAAAATAAATGTTTCAATAATCAAACCATTTTCAAAATGAAATTTATAATTTTCACTTTGTGAATTAGGGTATAGCTGGAGAATGTATGAAATCATGACTGAGGTCCGACTACTTTCTTGTGGAATGTATAATATTTGTGATTTATCAGTTGTTATATTTTTTAAATTTATCAATCCTCCACTGTATGCGATTTCAATTTTAAAATTTGAAATTGTGTTAGGATAAGGGTATATATCAGTAACATTTTGAGATTTTATAAATGTTGTTGAAAATGAAATGAAAATGGTTAAATAAATGAATAAATAATTTGTGAGTATCATTTCTATTGAATGTTTTTTAATATTAATAAGAATAAAAAAATTGAAGTTTTTATAAAACTATTTTTAGTTCAAAGATTATTTGGCAATTCAACATCTTATTCATAGTGATCATTTCTAAAAACAATTAAATCAAAAATAAATTTTTCTTTTTATAATTTTTCATAACCCATCATTTTTTATTCAATAAAAAACACTTTAAAGAAAACATACACATTCAAACAATCAACCTATTAAAAAATTATTCGATTGTTCATTAAAATTTAAATTCAAAATATCTCAAAATCAATTAATTAAACTCATAAAAGTAAACTATTTTATAAGATTTATAATAAATATTACTTTTATTTGTGGTCGATTCTTTGAATTTGAATCAATTGAGATAGTGATTTCAATTCATGTAAAATAATTTATGATGTATTGAAGTTTTAATCTCCAATTCAACCTATAAATTAAAACACAACTTCCTATTAATGATATGGCCCAATCTTGAGTAGAATGAAAACAGAACATTGATGCTAATCCATAATCTATTTTCAATTTTATGATTTCATTCGAATCACATATCAACTAAAAGATTGTTTGATTCGGTAAATCACAATAAAATCACCAGTTAAACTAATTGATTCGTGTTTATAATCAATTTGATTTAATTCTGATTGATATCAGCTTCAAAGTTATCAAGGTTTGTTTTTGTGATATCAACTTGATGTGGTTGGAATCTTCATTGAAAGGCAAATTCAATTTTCTTTTTAGTGTTTGAGAAGGAATTTTTGATCGATGATTTAATATTCTTCATTCGTTGGAATCTAAACAGTAGTGCAAAGATAAGAAGTCCAATGATTAATGATACTGTTGGTACAACAATGGCTATAATGAGTGAACTTCTTGAGATTCCGTTTTTAACAATGTATTCTGGAGGGATTAAATATCTAAGGAATGTTCCATTGACAATTAATCCATTGACATTCAATTGTATTTCATATTCTAGAGTATCATTGGGAAGTGATGATATGAGTTTACAGATTGTGGTGGTGAAGTTAATTACTTTGGGATCATAACATTGTAATGGATAGTTTATGATATTGATTGTTGATGGTAATCCATGTGATGATCCAACAATTGTTATTGAGTTGTCAAAATTATGAACAATACTGTTGATTGTTGGTGATTGATAACTGAATTTGATATCATTTGGATTTGAAATGATCGAATTGTTCAATCTCATATCAATGATAAGATCTTTTCCAGTTCCATTTGAAAGATCACATGAAATAATATCACCTGCAAGATTAATTGATTTGAGTTTACAATCAATATTATCATTTATAATGATCAATGGTTTATCATTATTATGAAAGAATGCACCATGAATTGATAATTCACCTCCTTGTGTTTCAATGAATCCAGATAGTTTTCTGATGATTGGTTTGATTGTAAATGTTATTGAACTACTTGCAAGACCTTTGAAAACAGTGATATTTCCAGATTGTGAATTGATTGGAAGTTCAACAATCAAATATTCATTCGATTTCGAAATGACTTTTAATGATTTTGAATCAAGATAAACTGTGATATTGTCATTTCCTGATGTTAAATCATATCCAGAAATATTCATGAATGGATGTTCTGTCAGATTACCTGATCCCCCTATATATATTGATCCAAGTGTTGGTGATCGATAATATGAGAAATTAGGAGAATCAACAGATGATATTCCATCAATTGAAACAACAACTGGAAGATCAGACCCAACTCCACTTTCTAAATTACAAATCAAAGTGATATAATTATCTGCTGAGGTTGAAGTTGGTGATGTACACGTTTTAGTTCCAATCTTGACCAATAAATTGGTATTAGTTCCATTATCACTTTTTGAATTGAGAAAGAATCCTTTAATTGTTACAATACCTCCTAATTCAGGTAAACTATTGATTTGTGTGACTTTTGGTTCTGATTTATTTCAGTAAATAGAATTGGTTAGATTATTAAATTCATTGAATATTGTTTAAATTAAATATACATACTGAATTGAAGTTTAAATGGTTGAATTGATTTGACTCCTTTGACAGAAATATCAATATCAAATGATTTTGTCAAAGTATTGATGAATTTGAAGATAATCATTGATTCATTGTAGAATATATAAGAAGATTGAAAAATTGTTGAACCTCCAACTGTGATCAATGAATTTACTTTATATTTGACATCTCTGAAGTCTTCGCCAAATATTGTGATGAAACTTTGACTTGTACTTGCTTGAGAATATTCAATCTTTGTTATTTTTGGATCTGTTTAATATACATATAGTTAATTTGAGAATTTATATTACTAAAAATAAATACATATACATACTTTCAAATGAAGTGTTGAGTGATGATCGATATTCTCCTCCTTCTTTTAATTCCAAATCAATTAATCCAGCAAGATTATCCATCTGAAAAGTGAAATGAGTTGAATTGATGAATTTGATTGTTTCATTTGAAGTACTGAATGTTTTAGTCACTTCACTTGTTATAGCCTTGATATATAAATCATTATCACTAAAAT
Organism: Tieghemostelium lacteum; assembly: GCA_001606155.1. Lineage (NCBI taxonomy): Eukaryota > Evosea > Eumycetozoa > Dictyosteliales > Raperosteliaceae > Tieghemostelium > Tieghemostelium lacteum. Next base: position 649,760 of record LODT01000025.1, on the reverse strand, counting down.
TGGAATTGTATGGTTGAAAATACAATCCACTCAGAGTTATTGTGTTGTTGTTTGAGAATGATGGTTTTGAAACAACTTTAAAATTAAATTTAATTTTTAAATCCATTAAAAATTCTTTTATGAAACCATTCTCAAAATGAAATCTATATGTTTCAGTTTGTGAATTTTCATTTAATGTGATAGAATAAATGATGTTTGATTGATCTCTATAGGTTTCTTGTGGAATATATAAATTTTGTGATATATCAGTTGTTAAATTTTTTAAATTCACCAATCCTCCACTGTATGTGACTTTAAATGTTAAATTTGAAATTGTATTGGGATTAGGACCTATATTTGTAACTGATTGAGATATAATAAAAGTAATTGAAAATGAAATGCAAATGAACAAATAAATGTATATTTGTTTTATCATTTCAATTTTATAACAAAATATTAAAAATTAATATTAAACAACTTCAAAATTAAAAAATTAAGAGACTTTATAATAAACTATTTTTAGATCAAAGATGATTTGGGATTCAACATCTTTTTTATAAAAAAAAACACATCACAACCATTAATTCAAGAAAACATACAAATTACAGTGGGTTGAATATTTGTTCAAAGTTTGAATTCCAGTTGTTAAATATAAAAATCTCAATACACACCATTCAATTAATTAAACTCATAAAGTAACCTAGTAAACTTTTTTATAACATTTATATTATATTACTTTTATTTGTGGTCGATTCTTTGAATTTGAATAAATTGGGATAGTGATTTCGATACATGTAAAATAATTGACGATGTATTGAAGTTTTAATCTCCAATTCAACCTGTAAATAAAAACACAACTTCACAGGAATGATATGAATCAAAATCTACCTGTTAAACTAATTGATTTAAGTTTATAATCAATTTGATTTAATTCTGATTAATATATACTTCAAAGTTATCAAGTTTTGTTCTTTGTGATATCAACTAGATGTGGTTGGAATCTTCATTTAAAGGCAAATTCAATTTTCCTTTTAGTGTTCGAGAAGGAATTTTTGATAGATGATTTAATATTCTTCATTCGTTGGAATCTAAACAGTAGTGCAAAGATAAGAAGTCCAATGATTAATGATACTGTTGGTACAACAATGGCTATAATGAGTGAACTTCTTGAGATTCCGTTTTTAATAATTTTTTCAGGAGGGATTAAATATTTAAGGAATGTTCCATTGACAATTAATCCATTGACATTCAATTGTATTTCAAATTCTAAAGTGTTATTGGGAAGTGATGATACAAGTTTACAGATTGTAGTTGTGAAATTTATTACTTTTGGATCATAACATGATAATGGATAGTTTATGATATTGATTGTTGATGGTAATCCATGTGATGATCCAACAATGGTTATTGAGTTGTCACTATTATGAGCAATACTGTTGATTATTGGTGGTTGATAACTGAATTTGATATCATTTGGATTTGAAATGATCGAATTATTCAATCTCATATCAATGATAAGATCTTTTCCAGTTCCATTTGAAAGATCACATGAAACTATATCTCCTGCAAGATTAATTGATTTGAGTTTACAATCAATATTATCATTTATAATGATCACTGGCTTATCATTATCATGAAAGAATGCACCATGAATTGATAATTCACCTCCTGGTGTTTCAATGAATCCAGATAGTTTTCTGATGATTGGTTTGATTGTAAATGTTATTGAACTACTTGCAAGACCTTTGAAAACAGTGATATTTCCGGATTGTGAATTGATTGGAAGTTCTACAATTAAATATTTATTGAATTTCGAAATGACTTTTAATGATTTTGAATCAAGATAAACTGTGATATTATCACTTCCTGATGTTAAATCACTTCCAGAAATATTCATGAATGGATGTTCTGTCAGATTTAATGATCCTCCAATATATATTGATTCAAGTGTTGGTGATCGATAATATGAGAAATTAGGAGAATCAACAGATGATATTCCATCAATTGAAACAACAACTGGAAGATCAGATCCAACTCCACTTTCTAAATTACAAATCAAAGTGATATAATTATCAGATGAGGTTGAGGTTGGTGATGTACATGTTTTAGTCCCAATCTTGACCAATAAATTGGTATTAGTTCCATTATCACTTTTTGAATTGAGAAAGAATCCTTTAATTGTTACAATACCTCCTAATTCAGGTAATGTATTGATTTGTGTGACTTTTGGTTCTGATTTATTTCAATATATAGAATTGGTTATTAAATTCATTGAAAATAGTTTAAATTAAATATACATACTGAATTGAAGTTTAAATGGTTGAATTGATTTGACTCCTTTGACAGAAATATCAATATCAAATGATTTTGTCAAAGTATTGATGAATTTGAAGATAATCATTGATTCATTGTAGAATATATAAGATGATTGAAGAATTGTTGATCCTCCAACTGTGATCAATGAATTTACTTTATATTTGACATCTCTGAAGTCTTCGCCAAATATTTTGATGAAACTTTGACTCGTACTTGCTGGAGAATATTCAATCTTTGAAATTTTTGGGTTTGTTTTTAATTTAATATTAGAATTAATAAAAATTTATTTAAAAAAAAAATTATGTAATACATACTTTCAAATGAAGTGTTGAATGTTGATTGATATTCATCTTCTTTTAATTCCAAATCAATTAATCCAGCAAGATTATCAATCTGAAATGTGAAATGAGTTGAATTGATGAATTTGATTGTTTCATTTGAAGTACTGAATGTTTTACTTCCTTCACTTGTTATTGCCTTGATATATAAATTATAATCTTGTAAACTGTAATTATATGGTTGAAAATACAATCCACTCATAGTTATTGTGTTGTTGTTTGAGAATGATGGTTTTGAAACAACTGTCAAATTAAATTTGTTACTTAGTAACAATACTTTCTCTGTAGTAAAACCATTTTCAAAATTTAATTTATAGGTTTCAGTTTGTGAATTTTCTGTTAAAGTTACCAAATATGTGATAGAGATTCCACTTCTAAATGTTTCTAAAGGGGTGCATATTTGTTGAGATATATCCGTTGTTAAATTTTTTAAATTTATGAATCCTCCATTGTATGTGATCACGAGTTTAAAATTTGAAAATGTATTGGCATTAAAATCTATATCTGTTACAGTTTGGGATTCAGTAATTGTTGTTGAAAATGAAATGAAAATGCACAAATAAATGTATATTTGTTTTGTCATTTCAAATTTATAACACTATTAACTTTTAATATTAAACAAAACAAATAAAATAAAAATTTAATTTAGTGGGTATAAACTATTTTTAGATCAAAGATGATTTGGGATTCAACATCTTTTTCATTGTGATCATTTTTAAAAATAATGAAAAAAAAATTAAAACAGTTAAAACTTAACACTAGTTTTATTTTTGGAAATTTACAAAATTGTATTTTTAGAAGTGATCAAAATGAAAAAGATGTTGAATCATAAATCATCTTTGATTTAAATATATACAAAAAAAATTATTAGTTTTAAAGGGTATCAATTTGTAATCTATATTTTTTAATAACATTAAATTGAAATGATATACACAAAATATTTATTCATTTCTTTAACCATTTTCGTTTCATTTTTAAATTTTATAGAAACTCAAAATGTTACTGATATAATCCCATCTACTAATAAAATTTCAAGTTTATCAATTCAAATAACATACAGTGGAGGATTGATAAATTTAAAAAATATTACAACTGATAGATCTCAACAGTTTTATATTCCACAAGAAATAGCTCGAAATTCAATGGCTATCCTTTATTCTATAATATTAAATGAAAATTCACAAACTGAAACTTATAGATTTCATTTTGAGAATGGTTTCATAAAGGATGAATTGATTTTTTTAGATGGCAAATTTAATTTGACAGTTGTTTCAAAACCATCATTCTCAAATAACAACACAATAACTCTGAGTGGATTGTATTTTCAACCATACAATCCCAATTTGTTTGATATATATTTAAACATTAAAGCAATTTCAAGTGAAGTGACTAAAATATTCAGTACTTCAAATGAAACAATCAAATTCATCAATTCAACTCATTTCACATTTCAATTTGATAATATTGCTGGATTAATTGATTTGGAATTAAAAGAAAGTGTTTTGTATAAATCAACATTAAATACTTCATTTGAAAGTATGTATTTATAATTATTTTTTATTGTTTTAAAAATTATAAAATTTTAAGATATTTAACTTTAAATGACAAACAGACCCAAAAATTTCAAAGATTGAATATTCTCAAGCAAGTACAAGTCAAAGTTTCATCACAATATTTGGTGAAAACTTCAGAGATGTCAAATATAAAGTAAATTCATTGATAACAGTTGGAGGATCAACAATTCTTCAATCATCTTATATATTCTACAATGAATCAATGATTATCTTCAAATTCATCAATACTTTGACAAAATCATTTGATATTGATGTTTCTGTGAAAGGAGTCAAATCAATTCAACCATTTAAACTTCAATTCAGTATGTATTTTTAATTGAATCTATATTCAATGAATTTAATAATCTAACCAATTCTATTTACTGAAATAAATCAGAACCAAAAGTTACACAAATCAATTCTTTACCTGAATTAGGAGGTATTCTAACAGTTAAAGGATTCTTTCTAAATTCAAAAAGTGATAATGGAACTAATACCAATTTATTGGTCAAGATTGGGACTAAAACATGTTCATCACCAACTTCAACCTCAGCAGATAATTATATCACTTTGATTTGTAATTTAGAAAGTGGAATTGGCTCAAATCATCAAGTTGTTGTTTCAATTGATGGAATATCATCTGTTGATTCTCCTAATTTCTCATATTATCGATCACCAACACTTGGATCAATATATATTGGAGGATCATTAAATCTGACAGAACATCCATTCATGAATATTTCTGGATATGATTTGATATCAGGAAATGATAATATCACAGTTTATCTTGATTCAAAATCATTAAAAGTCATTTCGAAATTCAATGAATATTTGATTGTAGAACTTCCAATCAATTCACAATCTGGAAATATCACTGTTTTCAAAGGTCTTGCCAGCAGTTCAATAACATTTACAATCAAACCAATTATCAGAAAACTATCTGGATTCATTGAAACACCAGGAGGTGAATTATCAATTCATGGTGCATTCTTTCATAATAATGATAAACCATTGATCATTATAAATGATAATATTGATTGTAAACTCAAATCAATTAGTCTTGCAGGAGATATTATTTCATGTGATCTTTCAAATGGAACTGGAAAAGATCTTATCATTGATATGAGATTGAATAATTCGATCATTTCAAATCCAAATGATATCAAATTCAGTTATCAACCACCAACAATCAACAGTATTGTTCATAATGGTGACAATTCTTTAACCATTGTTGGATCATCACATGGATTACCATCAACAATCAATATCATATCCTATCCATTACCATGTTATGATCCAAAAGTAATAAATTTCACAACCACAATCTGTAAGCTCGTACCACTTCCCAATGATACTTTAGAGTTTGAAATACAATTGAATGTCAATGGATTAATTGTCAATGGAACATTCCTTAGATATTTAATCCCTCCTGAAAATATTGATAAAAACGGAATCTCAAGAAGTTCACTCATTATAGCCATTGTTGTACCAACAGTATCATTAATCATTGGACTTCTTATCTTTGCACTACTGTTTAGTTTCCAACGTCACGAAAGAATGAAAAATATTAAATCATCTATTAAAGATTCCTTCTCGAACATTAAAAAGAAGATGTCTTTTGCCTTTAAATGAAGATTCAAACCAAAATCATCACAAATCAAAGACATCTAGTTGTAAATCAACTCTTGACAAGCAGTAAAAACACAACTTCCCAATAATATTATGAATCTTGAATAGAATGGACATTTAGTAAAATGAATAATTACCTGATCATCCAATTGAATTTGAACCAAACCCCCTTTAAACACTATATTCACTTATTTGGATTCATACACTAGCATACCAAATAAAAAATAATAAGACATGGGATAAACATAGCCTACGTGTATAAGTTATATCATTTTTATAAAAATTTACAGAATAATGGATATTAAAAATAATAAATTATAATAAATAATTATTAAACCAATCTCGAAATGATAATTTTTAATTAAAAATTAATCAAACCATAATCCTCAAAAAACATAAATAACTGTGTGGATTAAACTTTAAAACAATAACAAGTAAAACATTCAGTACTTCAAATTCATCAATTTAACTAATTCCATATTTCATGGGTGATTTTGCTGGATTAATTGATTTGGAATTAAATAAAAAAGGTTTTAAAATAATTAAAACTAAATATTTAAAAATACAAGGGATTTATTATTTGATTGAATTTGAATTGATTTAAGAGATGGTGAAGAATTTGGTTGTTGGGGTTGTTTAAAGGAATTTCCAAGATCCAATTTAGTAACAGAGTGAGGGATAGCAAGGGGTTGATTAAACTTTGAGAATGAGAGTGCATTAGGGTTGAATGAGTATCCCATAATTAGAGTTTTTAGTGAGCTATTTTGAGGTAATGCAAGAGACGAGTTAAACTCGTATCCAAATCTAAGAGTTCTCAATGAATTTGGTATTACACCTTTTGTTACTTGTTGATTAAAACAGTGTCCAAATTGTAAATCTTTTAAACTGGAGGGTAGAGATGAAATCTTTTGGTTGAAGGCGTAACCGAAACGCAAGGACTCTAGAGTGTCTGGTAAAACACCGTTTGGTAACATGGAATTGAAATTGTGACCGAATACCAATGACTTTAACTGTATAGGTAGCACACCTATATCTATATTCTGATTGAAACTATACCCGAATTTAATGTACTCTAACGACTCTGGTAGTGTCCCAATGGATATAGGCTGATTGAAATGAAAATCAAATTCCAATTTCTTTAGTGATCTAGTGTTACAGAATATCGATTGAACAGGTTGATTAAACATTTTACCAAATTTCAGATACTCCAATCTCTGTGGTAGAATGCGTTCTAGTATGGGTTGATTGTAGTCTTGTTCAAATTCCAGTTTCTTAACAGATTCTGGAATGCCACCAACTTGTATACTTCTATTAAATGTCAAATTGAATTTCAAAGTGTCTACTAGATTGGGTATCTGTCCAGAACACAATGTGTCACATCCCTCTTTAGATCCACACCAATTCTTTATTTTGAATATTCGTATACTAGAAGGAATGTATTCTGAAGGTATAGTCTCAGTATATACATTAACAATAACTAATTTTACAACAGATGTGGGTATGGATCCCAACTGAATTCCAACCGATCCTCTCCAGTTTTTCACCTTTAAATTAGTGATGGTATTGGGTATTTGTCCTTCTCTGATATACTGAAAATCCTGTAAAACCAATGATTGAACATACTGATTAATACACAAGTTAACTGGTGTTGGAATAGTATAAATAACTTTCCATATATTGAAATTCTGAAGCTCTTGTAGGTACTGTAGATTACTAATTGTAATCTTTTGGAATTTAGGTGGTATTGAAACTCTCTTTATACTATTACTAAAATATTGATGAAATAAATGGTATAGTGATGTTGTATTACACTGTTTTTGATCTATCCAATATAATAAAGGACATCTATTAAATCTTATAGATTTGATAAAAGAGTACATTAATTTACATGTACATAATAGATTTACACTTGAATTATCATCATTTAAAATATCTATAATTTTTTGAATTATAATAAAATTATACATATTAATTATATAGTATATTTAATGAATTAAAAAAAAAAGTTAACAATTACATTGTTTAAATTAAAAAATGTAAATTGGGGGTTGCTAAATCTGATCTTGAAGATGATAGAAAACAATTAAAAAAAAAACTAAAAAAGTGTAGAGTCAATTGTGTTGGAAATAAATAGTGTTTTTATTAATTTTTGACAATTGTGTTAACATTACCTTCCCATCTAGATGATTCACGTAATTTCAGAGGTGTTTTGTCAGTTGCTTTCAAGAGATAATATAGTTCAATGGGAGTGAATACCTTTTGCCAAGCAATGTAATGGTCAATTGGCCAATTCAATTCTTTTAACATTACATAAGCCATATGCTTACAATACTGTTCACGTTTGTAATAGTCTTTACAAGTACATTTAAATTCTTCACCAACAGTTACAGTGTAGGTACCTGTCAGTCCTTTGACTAAAAAGTTTTGTGAACATGTTCCCTCTTTGTCTTCTTCGACCTCACCTCTTTTGAGTATTTCGTAGGACTCACTCATAGCCTTTTCCTGTTTTTGTATTTGTACTTTAGTTGCCTTTTTAATGAACATTTTAGAAGGTGATTTAGTTTTAATTTCATTCAATTGATTCTTCATTAACTCTAATTGATCTCTATTTGCACGTGCAATTGGTGTTACAGATACTGGTATAGCTATCGTATGAGCTCTTTGAATTTGAGTAGGTGTTGTAGAAGATATACTACTAACACTTCCAATACTACCACTACTACTACCAATACTAGTAGTTAATACATTCGAACTAGATCCATCTTCACTCTTTATCTTTTTAATTAAATTTAATTTAAGTGGTTTAGAATCAGTTTCTTTTCTTTTTGTAGGTGTTATATTACTACTAGAATGATTTATAGTACTTGTTATATTATTATTATTATTATTATTATTATTATTATTTATGTTATTGTGATTGAGGTTGTTAGTTTTAGTTGTATTGTTTGATTTTGAGTTATCTAATATGTTATTTAGGTTATTCATAAATTCTCTAACTTGAAAAAGGTTTGGATTATTAATATCTTTAATAATGTGTATATGTTGGTCATTTTGTTTGTCTTGTGGTAATGATAGGTATCTATCATAGATTAAAAGTTTTCTCTGTATATCTAAACTGTTTAATAGATAGTTTCCAAGAGGTGGGAATGTTTCACATAGTTCTAAATAAGCTGGTTGATTAATTATATATTCATAATGACTTTTAAATTCATTATATATGTTGAATAGAGATTTGTTATGAAATAGACTCAGTGTTGCCATTTTTAAATTCTTTGTAAATTCAATGAAAATACTTCAAAGTATTTTAGGTGTTTTTAAAAATGGGTTTTTTGTATCGCCTTGTTAGAGATAAATGAAATTAAAAAATTTAATTTTTAAATTAAAAAATAGAAAAATAATTTAGATCTTTATTAGATCAAAATGAACACTATGGATAATTTATTCTTTCAAGTATTTGCAAATAAGATTATATGGAAAGAGATTGCAAAGTATCTTAGAAGACATAAACATTATGAAAAACAGAGAGGTTATGATTCATATATACACGTATCGGAGATACTGTTGGTACTGGATAATGGTGTAGAGGTTCTAAAGGATAAATTAAAATCCAAAAAACATTTAGAGATTAGTGATAGATCTGCATTGGATTTAGTTTTGGAATTTGTGCATGACAGGGAGGTCTTTGGGTACCTTTGGAGAGACTATCATCAATTGATAACCACACTACTGGGAAGAGAAAATCTCTTTTATTTGGCATCTAAATTCAATAATCAAGAATTGGTAAAATTTACATTACAAAAAGAGACTGTTGATAACTATGGAAAGGATATACAGTTCATACAAGAATCGTTAAAGATGATAATAGAGAACAAGAGATATCATCTACTAGTTGAAATACATCAGAGTAGACACAGACATTTACTTGAGAATCTGACTGTGAAACTTGATCATACAACACTCAATGACATTTTATCCTACTTTCTAAAGAGTGGTATAGGCTATGGAGTCATTTTGAAAAACTATTTTCAAGATTGTTATTTTAATATGATAAAGTTAAAACCAGAGACTTTAGACCATTTGTTAGCAAGTGGTTCTAACCATGATAGTCTAATACTCTTTAATGATGCTCAATTTAGTAAGATTCTCTCTGGTATTCTATTTTTCAGTACGTGGCAAGAACAAACCAACTTTGTAAAGATATTTAATTACCTGTGGAAAACATCTCAGAATTCAGTAGTAAACTCTCTAAAATCCCAAAAGACTATTCAGTTCAAGAAATACATGAACATGGATGAATATCACATGGCTATTGAGTATCTACAATCACTGTTTACATCAGATAAACAACCAAAATCTGAACTTACGGGACAGGATCTTCTCAATCTCTATGACCAAATGAAACTTAGACAACTAACAAAACAACAGAGACTAACAAATGATCTAGGAATTTATATATTCTTAAATGCATCTACTAGTTTACTAAAATCTGCAATGGAATTAACAGTTCCTAAACCACCTCCACCACCAAAACCCACTGAAAACAAAGATTTAGAAAAACCAGTTAAAAAACAAGTGGTTATGCCAGTGGTATTCAAGAAATCCATTTTAATCTATATCACTGTCAATGATGAATTTTCATTAAATCCATTTCTGTCCAGTGAGAGAATTAAAGAGTTTCTAGTGTACATTAACGAACCAACAGTGAAAATGCATTTAAAGAAACTATTTGTGTTTCACAATTTATTCTTTTTCAAGTTGATACTGTCAAGTAAAGATTTATCTATATTTCAGAAATATCTGTCGATTCTAGACCAATCCTTTATAGATCAAGATGAACTAATGTCCATTTTTGACTATATTATACAAGGCGGTGCTTTGGATATTCTATTGTTTATACTGACATTACCAATGTTTGAAACTCTACCATTGTTAAAGAACACCAATGCACTGTGGACTGAAATCTGTTACAAGGCATTCAAGTATGGTCACCCACATATCATTGAATACTACCAAAACACTATAAAATCACAAACAGATTCCCATGATGAGATTTTCAAAAGAATAATTCAGTCAAATTCCAATAGAGACTCATCATTAGAATATCAGTTGGCACATCAGAATATGTTCCCTCAAACCAATTCCAATCAATTCCGAGGCCAAGTTAAACATAACAGTAGCTACTCTAAAAGAAATGAATTGAATAGATGGTTTAATAGAGCAACTTCATATTACTTGTTTATGTCTAATAACGATTTCCAACTAACCATAGAGACTCACAGAGAGTACCTATACAACCGTTCACTAGCTGAAAATCAACCAGAACTTCATAAAAAACCTCCATCTCCCAAAGTACCACCACCATCTTTCTTTGCAGTGTTAGTCTATTGTGGTGACACTAAACTCATGGATGAGATATTCAATTACTGGGAAGTTAAATTCCCATTCCCTGAAATGTTATTAACATCAGTCAAATGCTCAAATATTGAACTCTTTAAATTCCTTTTAACCAAATGTCCTAGCTCTCTTTTAAATGAAAAACTATATGAGTTTTATAGATTGGCAATCAGTTACAACTATAACAAGTTCCTAGAGTATCTAGTAACTAACCATCAAAATGAAAACCTTGTAAATCAAAATTCTCTCAAATCACAGATAACAGAAAACACTTCACCTTACATTGTAAATCTAATAAAAAATAATTTAAAGTGAAATTTGTATTTATTTATGCATAATAGTGAAAAGTAATTTTATAAATATACAAGATGGAGAGGAGGTTGATTTAATGGACCTATTTTCCAATAAATATAGAGGTATTAGGAAAGAGATTTCTATATTGAATTTTAATATAGTTTGTTTTGTTTTCATCTCTATCCATTTCACGTAATGCCTTCAATATGGTAGACTCACGAGTAAATGGATGGGTACATGGTTTGAGTTTAAGAATGAACTTTTCAACCATTTTGTCATCTGGACGTATTTTCATGTGTTCTTTAAAACAGTGGAGTGCAAGTCTTAGATTCTTGTGTACACCATGACCACGTAGATACATCATACCTATAAAGAACATTCCTGAACTATGAGTTGGATCCTGTTTATCAATGGCTGATCTCTCGGCATTGTATAATGCCAATTGATAATTAACTTCACATCCTAACCCATAGTAGTAGTAGTAGGCAAGTGAAAATCTAACTCCAATTGGTGTATTTGCAGTAATTGGAGAACATGCTAAATGGAGATGATTTAAACTCTCATTGTATTTACCAATCTTTGCATAGAGATTAGCCATGACAGAATAGGTAAATCTTAAATCTTCTACACCTTTAATTGTTGATTTTACATATTTGTCATACCATAACACAGCAGATGCTTCATCAACCAGATAATGAGCCAATATACTTCCAACTGTATAGAAGCATTCTATATTTCCCAGCTCTGATCCTTTAATACCCCATTTTAATGCCAATTTTGCATTTTCAATTTTATCATCAATTTCTTCACGACATTTTACAAAGTGATCCAGAGATAACTAATAATAGACTCTATTAATATCAACATATCAATTTAATATTTAATATAATCATTTTGAACTTACATAAAAGAATGCTTTGTGGTAGTTTAATTTGGCAGCTCTTAGAAGGTATTTAACGTATTGGGGACCGTATCCTAGATTTCTAAAACATAGGGCAACTAGTACGATAGCAGGAGGATGGTTTTGATCTTCAAGTGATCTACAGGAATCAAGTACATTGTCTCTATTTAGAGTTTGGTTTCTGTAGTATTGTAATCTAATTTTAAAATCTTCCATGTTCTTTTGATCCTTTTCTGTTTGTAGTTTTTCAGGTGGAAGATCAAAGCTATCGAATTGGTAGATAATAGGTGGATTTGGTAATGGATAGTTGATGGTATTGGATATATGTGGTGGTTGAATGTTTCTAGGTTTAGTGACAGTTGGTTTAACAGATACCCATGTGGAATATGGTAGTGGAATATGTGTCTTTACTACTATATTAAAGTCCTTATTGAAGTAAACTTTGGCGGTATACTGATTGGTACTTGGAAAAGGTAATGCAATAAGTGCCAATTCATCTTCATCCAAGTATTTTTGAAGTAGCTCCATGTTATTGATGTCTATAGGTTCTCTAGGTTGATCCCCAAAAACACTGAGTTTCTCCAACAGATCAATATGACGGATGTTCTCAATAGCAGAAACCACATTCAGCTGTATAGCTTTTTGATAAAATATACGTGATTTTATATAATTTTTATCAACTCCTTTTCCCATTCTATAAAGTTCACCAAGTCTTAGAAATGCAAGAGGTTCAAGAACCATAGCAGATCTGAAATAGAAATTATAAGCATCATAGTAGTTGGGTAATTTTTTAAATTCCATGCAACATCCAAGATAATAAAATGCTCGAGAATTCTCTAAATCAATGGCATTCCAGAACCACATTATAGCAGCTTGTGTGTTTTGTTTTAGGTAGTGGTATTGACCTAATGCAATGCAAGCTTCTGAGTGGTTACTTTGAGCAGCCTTTTCCAGATAAAACAGTGATGCTGAAATATCTTGGTCTGTTCCTAACCCATTTAACAAACAGAGTGCATATTCAAATTGTGAATCTGGATACTCATTCTCTGCACTATTCTTAAAGAGTTGACATGCAAGTTCAGGGTGAGGATCAATGACTCTATCCAACCCGTTTTTGTACTGCATCGCAAGGATATACTCTCCTTCAGGATAATTACCATCAGCAGCAACCAAAGCCCAGTTATAAACCTGATTGTAATTTGTCTCCACTCTAAATTCACCTTCACCCATACCCATCTTCATTTTTGATAGTTGTATACATGCTAGAACACTACCATTTTCAGCAGCTGAAATAAAGTGTTCTTCAGCCTTTGAATACTGTTTTAAGCTCATATATTCGAATCCTCTACCTAAATCAAATCTGTAAACTTCATTATCAATCTCTTCATCAATTTCAAAAAATGGTGATTTCTTTTTGATTTCTGGAAATACTAAAAGCGTTGAAGAGAGTGTACCAGGACTGTTACTTGGTACCTCACCATCACCAGAAGGACATTTTATTGGACAGAAACCAAGGGTATGATTCAAATGAACTGATCCATGTAATGCAAAACAACTAGGACATCCAAATTTTTCACATTCTAAACAAATCTTAAATCTCTTATTGTGCATTTTACACATTTTCTTTTTAAGTTCTTTAAAAGGTGCTTTTGAATGGTCAACGTGTTTTAAATCATATTTTGAACATGTTTTACATAACACTTCACTGCAAATTAAACATCCAATAGTATAAAATTCATTATGAATTTTACAAATAAGTTCCATATCTAATGGTAATTTAAAAAATTTTTGTTGAATTGGTGGTTTTAAACTTTAAATAAAAAATTATTGTTATTGATCTTGGTGGTATTTGTTAATATTGTCGTTGTTGTTGTTTGTACTACAGTTAATTTATATATTTGATAGCTTTACTGTCTAGGTGAGGTTTTAGGAATTATAAATAGTGACAAGAGAGAACTCTTTAAAACTTCTAATTTAACTTGAGAATCAACCTCCCAACAAATTAAAATTGTGGGTTGTTTCACATACACTATGAATAAAAAAGCTACATTTTTGATCACGACTCTATTTTTGTGTGTGTGTTTGAGAAGTGTGTTGATGGTAATTTTTAAAAAAAAATAATCAAAAATAAAAATAAATAAATACTTCCAAAAATAAATATATTCCCACTTTGTATTTCTATATTTAAAGAATTTTAAAGATGAAACTACAAATTTTCAAAATCACAGACGATTAAGATTTTGAAAAGTTTAAATATATAAATACAAAAAAGATGTTTTTATTTTTCATTGAAATAAGTGGTACTTGGATAATGCTTTTTAAAATTTAATTTAAATTGGTCAACTAAATTTTCATTATTATTGATGGCATTGATGGTTATACGTTTTTCTATATCAGAGATGGTTGGATTATTATAGTTCTCTAGAAACTTGATATAGATTTCAGCGTTATCATCACCAAGATCAACAGCCTTCTTAAAGTATATCAATGCCAAAGGTAAATTAAATTCACGTCCATGACCTCTAAGTAACATTAAACCTGCACCTATAAATCCTCTTGGATTCTTGTCATTATAACCAGCACATTCATAAAACTGTAAAGCTTTAGTATAATCACAATCATAACCAATACCATAATAATATAAATTTGCCGAATTTATACATATAGACTCTTCATTGTGTAGAACAATCAGTTTAAAATCTTCATGTTGGCGGAATTTACCAATATCCCTTAACATTTCAATCACTCTATTAAAAACCACATTTTTAAAAACATCTCTATGATATTTATCAGGTGTTCCAACAGCTTTTGCATTGTTTAACCATTTCATACAATCTTTAAATTCACATTCTGCCTCTTCAGTATTTTTCTCTAATTTAATAGTTTCATCCCAATCATATTGACATGCTCTTATTGCCCATTGAATTCCTGGTTTCATTTTTCTTGTTGTTCCAATACCACCTATATAACATAATGATAGCTAGGTATTATAATGAATATTAGTAGCTATTAAAATCAATAAACAAAGATAAATAAACATACCATATAACTAGCTTTGATATTCTTCAATTTTGCTGATTTTTTAAAACATTTAAATGCATCAGTAGAATTATTAAATTCTAAATACAACATTCCCAATGTGAAAATGGATGAATGTTGTTTGGTAGTATAGAATTGTTTATAGGCTGTAAGTGCATATTGTATTTTATCCCTATTATTCTTAACATTGTCCACTTGAGTACACACTTGAATACTGTTATAGCAACCTATAATAACATTCTTTACATCTGGTATTTCATAGAAACTCTGAATTTCAGTTGTTGATGCATCAGTTGTTTCAGTAGATGTTGGTTTGGATAATTCTTTAAATGTACAATCAAAGTATTGTCCAGTAGGGAAATGCTGAGAATATTCAATAGCCTTTTTAACATTCACAGGTTTTCTAAATAATTCCATTTCCTTTGGAGACAAGTGTTTATTCAGGACTGATTCCTCAGGCATTGTGAGGTCGGGTGGTTTACAAATTTCATGGAAAATACCTCTATTTTCTAAAGCCTCAATACATAGTAGATTATCAATAGCTGATTTTATATTATATTTAGCAGCTCGTAAGAAGAAAAGACGAGCTTTGGTTATGGATTTCTCTTTGTTTTTACTCTCCATGTAGAGTTCACCTATTGCACATAGTGCCAGAGGTTCATCATCCAAGGCAGCTAGCATATAATGCATATATGCCATTTGGTAATTTCTGGTTTTTGAATATCTAATGCAATTACCTTGACCATAGTTACCACGAGCATAGTTAAGATCGATGGCAACTCTAAGGTACCATTTCTCAGCTTCTTCAAGTTTCTTGGTGACGTAGAAGTAGTATTGACCTAATGCCATGCATGCTTCTGGATGGTTCTTTTTGGCTGCCAATTCCAAGTACATTAAACCATTTTGTATATTCTGAGGTAACCCTATACCATGTGCTAAGTAAAGACCAATTTGGAACTGTGAGTCTACTAGACCTGATTTAGCACTTCTCAAAAACATTCCAGCTGCAATTGTTTGTACAGGATCACAGAGTGAGTTCTTATAGAGGTACCACAAGTTGTTTACAGGGTTTTTAATTTCATCTAAAAGCAGGTCTTGTACTGAATAAATCTTGTTATTGGAATTCTCTGGAGATGTCAATATAAAATAGGTTTTTATAAGTAACAAACAAGCTTGATTATCACCTCTTTGAGCAGCATCCAAATAACATTTCATTGCTAGTGAATATTGCTTTTGTGAAAAGTAGTGATCACCCTTCATTTTCAAGTTCTCTTGATCTCTTTTGAGAAACCAAGTACTTTCCTTCCAAGTATCTTCAATGTAGTAGTGTAAAACATGTAGAGGGTCAAAATAACATGGATCATTTCTACACTCTTCACATCGACGTAAATGACAATCTAGACATATAATATTATAGTTTTGGTTGTGTAGCCAACATATAGTGATATCCAATTCGTAATCTTGAATATACTTAATTCTATGACCTGCATGTTTATGTAAACTACTTCTACAAATGACATCCTTATGTTGTATAAATTGTCCATATGCCATTGAACAGCATCCAGGTGGAGTTAATGTAGGATCTCCAGTATTCAATCTATAATTACTAAACATGATATTTAATTAAAAGAAATAAATATATTTGTTTTAAATATTTAAAACTTTAATCTATTCAGTGAACGAATTGAAATTTTAAATTTATAATGTTGAATTGTTCAGAACCCCACATGTTGTTCATTATTAATTATAAAATTAGATTAAATTTTCTTACCCACAATCACCTTTCCCTTTTTTTTTATTGTAAAAAAACATGTGATCATTTGTGTGTTGTGAGTGTTGAGGAATTAGCAAATTATTCTGAAACATTTAAAATATGTTTCTATCAAAACATATTAAATTCCTAAATTTTAAAGATAAAATATAGTGTTAGTGCTATTATTTATAATAACACTATTTCACTATTTTAGATTTCTTTATAATAGATTGTAAAAATTCCAAAAATAGAATTATTATAATTGAATGTTTATGAATAAAAAACTAAAAGTAGGGGGTTAATGTTTTGAAGGGGGTAGAACCCCTACCAGATTCTTCCATCTTCCCTAATTAGTGTATGGGTGAGGGTGTGTAATAGAGACTCTCGTTTTGACTATAGCTCTACACCAAAAAAGACTGTTCACAATCTAAGAGAATATAGTTTGAAAACTTAACCCGAGTGCAAAAGCGTAGAGTTGAGATGAGATTTGACAATTTCTCTCGATAGCAATTTTGTTGAGTCTATCGGCTATATTTGAATCTAAAGGTATTAATAGAACCTCTATTAGTTCGTTTTCCTCGAGATGTTGTTGTGGTTGTAGGAGTTCTTCTTTAACATTAATAATCACATATCTGGTATTGGCAGATGATAATCCAGGTTCCAGTGACATTGGTGTAGGTGATACATGGCATACCGATTTACTAGTATATCCAGTCTCTTCTAACAACTCTCTATTTGCACTAACCTCAGCAGATTCATCACCATCTACTAATCCAGCTGGAAACTCTAATGATAGTTTACCAATTGGTGCTCTAAACTGTAAGACACAAATCAAATGTCTCTGTGAATCTTTGTTTACAATAGCTATAATATCAACACCATCAGTATCACCTTTCTTTGTTGTTCTATCTACACTCTCCCATGACTATTTTTAAAATCACAATGATCATAAATTAGTAATTCTCAGATCAGTGAATCACCTTGTAAACATAAACTACTAACTCTAATTTTGTTTTTTGAATCTGTAAATGATATTTTATTTAACTGTAACCAATTTGCTTTATATAGAGTTTCAATCTTTTCAATTTTCACATTGTGGTATTGTTCCATGGTGCTGTAGAGATATTTTAATCAAATAAAAAAGAAAATTGAAATTTTGATATCCTAACGAACAGGTTTATTTAATATATTTACAAGATCGATTACTTTTTGATTTTCTTCTAAACCCTCTATAATCAACCCACCTTTTCTTTTAAAATTGAAAATTTTAGATTGTTTAATTTTGTTTGATTCCTGAGTGCTTGTGGTCTGAGTAGATTTTTTGGAAATGTTTTGTGAATTTACAGGAGTTATTCTTTTCCTACCTAGTGAATTGGTACTTTTAATTTGATTGTTTTTAACATAATCAGTGGGGTATAGTTTTGGTATATCAATATCCATTTGTACACTATCGTTGGTACTAGATACAGAATCTAAGTTGTTTAGAGAAGAGGATAGTTTAATTACTGGTTTCGCATTGAGTTCCTGCGAATTGATTTGTAAGAATACTATAGTACCTTCAGATGACGACACTGCAAATGTGTAACCATCTTTAAAACCAATGATATCTTGAATTGGGTATTCAAAGAGTTTGGTTATTGAACATAGTTTTTTAGGTTGAACTGTTTCAGTGGGTATGAGGTATATAGAGAGTGTACCGTCTTTGCCACCTACTAATAAGAGGTGATATAAACTCTCTGGATTTGGGTTTTGATATTGAAGTGGTGAATACCTGCATATTGTAGTTGACTGGGTGTGATCTCTAATTGGTGTTAGAGTGAGTTCAGTGAATTTACTTTTTCTAGAAACAATTATAAATGAGTTTTGTCCATGACTATGGTGTGCTACATGTGGTATAGAGAGGTATTCGCCATCAGGTGACCATGAAAGTTTTAAAAAAAATGATTCACCTTTGACATTGGTGCAGTAGTCTATAGGGTGTTTTAAGTTGATTGTGTGTATAGGTTTCCATGTACTACATTCCCAAAAGATTATAGTCTTGTCATCTGAGTATGATACTAAGTACTCTGACAATGGGTCGAATGATAAACCTTTAACTAGACTGTTATGTCCTTCTAGAATTGAGATTAGACTGAAATTGTTTTGTGTGTCCCACACCACAACTTTTCTGTCAAAACTACTAGATGCCAACCATTTACCATTAGATGAAACCTGTACATCTGTAATATCAGATTTATGTGTACCATCTAGTGTAGTTAAATGTCTAGATACTATAGTTGATTCTAAAGTAGTACTGTTTATACTATAATGAAATGTGTATATTAAAATAGAGCCACAAAGTAGACCTACGATAACATAGGTACCGGTATTTGACCATTTCACACAGTTTAATGAACTAGGACATTTTATAGTCAATATAGGTTCACAAGATGCCTCTATATCATTACATATATTAACACATTCATCTAAATTCCAAAACTTTATTTCACCCTCTAAACTAGATGTTAAAAATATATTCTCTCTAACTGGGTGTACATCTATTGAATAAATTGAGGTGTAATGTTTTAACCAAAACGGTTTAGTTATTTTCATTAGCTTCTTTTAATAAATTTAAAAGGCCAATTCCACGTTATATGTTCTATCTCCCAACTTTTTTTAAATCACCACAAAACAACAAAATTTCATAAGAAATCCAGATAAAATTTAAAATAAAATAATAAATAATTTAGATTTAAAATAATTATATCATTCCATTATTAATTTTACAAAAAGAATAAAGTAAATTGTATATTTGTGAGGAAATTTATCTAAAAAAAATAAAAAAATATTTCATATACATATGAGATTTCTTTTAAATTTAATAAATAAAATTTTTAAGAATAGATAAAAATAGAATCTATTGCTATAGTATAAAAATGTTTTTACTTGAATTGGATATAAATTAATTTTTTTTTTAAAATTCAAATAAAAAGAATAATTTAGTAAACAGTAGATATAATGGATGATATTTGGGATTATAAACTATATAGTAATCAAGTTTATAAAGTTCCAGAAGTTTATTGTGTATATGGAGATAAAACATCGTTGATTCCAGACCAACTCCCAATTTCAGATCAAATTGAAAAAACTCATTTAAAATGGCTAAATGATTGGAAATTTTATGGGAATATACCACTTAATCGTACTATACATACAGTGGCACCATATTCCTTTTCATTTCTACCAGAAAAATATTTTGTTCCAATTTATAAGATTATAGATTGGTTTATAATTATAGATGATTTAGTATTAGAAAAGAAAAACTTTACACCAGAGTATTTGGACAATTTATTTAATAGAGAATCTAATAAACATGATCTCTATGGTAAATCATATTGGGAGATTCTTGACGAATTTGATAGTGTTGGTGTACCTCGAGAAACAATGAACAATATAGTTAAAAATGTTCTAATGAATGTTAAAAAAACACTTTTTGAAAACCTTAGAGAATCAACATTGGAACAATATCTTAAAATCAGAGGAAAAACACTGGGGTCTCCCATTTTTTATGAAACCTTTTTATTGGATCAAGAGTGTACTTCTATTCCAAAGTCCATATTGTTAAATCCACTTATAAAGAGACTAACTAAAGTCATTGCAACTTCTAATTCTCTAGTTAATGATTTATACTCTTTTGTAAATGAATTTCAATATGAAGAATATGATAACTATGTTAAAATACTAACCTATCAATTATCAAAGGATCTAAAAAGTCCGTATCCAAATGACATTATCCAAACATCAATGAACAAAATCAAAGATATAATTAATTCTTCTTTTGAAGAGGCTGCTGAAATTGGAGAAGAATTGAAACGACAGTACTCGAATTTAGATGAAGGAAAAGGTCCAATTCTCAATGTTATACTAAGTAGAATATATGAGGCATCTTATGGTCATCTTTTATCTTATAGAAATAGATATCGTTATAAAACTACATCAGATATAACCCCTTTAAAATCTAAACCAGAAATGTAATATAATAAAAAAAAAATACAAGTTTTTGAGTATAAATGGAAACTTTAAAGTATTGTTATAAAATTTAATTTTATATATTATAGTGTTTGTTACTGTGTAATGAAATTAAATTAAAGAATTCAAAGATTCAATTGATTTAATTAGACCTGCTAATTCATCATTAAATGATTTCAATTTTTGTTCATTATCTTGTTGAACTTTGGCTGGGACTTTAGAGTAATCTGGAATATTGATTTTCTTGAGTAATTGTTCCTTTTTGGTGTTGACTTCATTGGATTTTGCTTGAAGTCTGGTGATTTCTTTGGAAAAGTCAAAATCGTCTTTGAGGTCTTTGGAATCAAAGAGAACAGTAGCAGAATCAGAAGCTTGGTTACCAATATAACTGGATGGTGTATCTTTTTCCAAGAGAACTGCTGTGCTTTGTGAATAGGAAAGACCTTGAATGAATTTGGAGTGTTTAGAGTACATTTCAAATCTCTCTTGAGTTTTGACTTGAATGTAAGATGAGATTCTCTTTTGAGGTGGTACATTATAGGTGATACGAAGTGAACGAATAGCATGGATAACTTCACGACACTCTTTCATCTCTTCTTCAATGTGTCCATTGGCCCATTGTGGAGTGGATTGAGGGTATGGTGCATACATTATAGTTGGAATCCACTGTTCTTCAGGTCTTCTTGGAATGACTTGGTACAATTCCTCAGAGATATATGGCATAAATGGATGAATGAGTCTCAAACCAATATCAATACAAGTGTACAATGTCTCTTTGGTCTTTTCTTTAATGGCCTGATCGGATTCATCTTGGCTTTGGAAGATTGGTTTGGTGGTTTCTAAATAGACGTCACAGAGCTCCAGTAGCCAGTAATTGTAAATTGCAGTGGTAACCTGTGAGAAGTCATAGGATTTGAAACCTTCAATGCAGAGATTGATAGCACGTTGAGCGGCATTCAACATCCACAAGTTGATTGCGTTAGTGTCTTTAGTTAATGAGTCTGCTGAGAATGACAATGGTTTGTAACCCTCCAATTTCATCAAGGCAAATCTGGTGGCATTCCAAATCTTGTTACAGAAATGTCTGTAAGAGACGACTCTGTTGATATCTAAATTGATGTCTCTGGTCTGAGAGGTATAGGCGCACAATGCAAATCTCATAGCATCGGTACCACACTCTAAAATACCTTGAGGGAAATCAGCTTTGATACCGTTGGTAGCCCTTTCAATCTCACTTGGGTCCAAGTTACCTTCATAGAGTTTCTGGATGAGCTCCTCTTTAGTGATACCACGGATAACATCGTTTGGATCGAGAACGTTTCCAAGTGACTTTGACATTTTTCTACCATGGGCGTCTCTGACTAAACTGTGGAGGAAGACAGTGTGGAAGGGTAACTTGTCAGTGAGGTATTGACCCATCATGACCATTCTGGCAACCCAGAAGAAGAGGATATCAGCACCAGTCTCCAAGACTGATGTTGGATAGAATGATTTCAAATCCTCAGTTTGTTGTGGCCAACCAAAGACTGAGAATGGGAACAAACCAGAACTGAACCAGGTATCGAGTACATCTGGATCCTGTTCAATGGATTCAATTTGGTCTCTAGATGTAAGGTTATACTTCTTTATAGCATTTTCAATTGCATTTTCCAAAGAGGATCCGACAACCCATTGAGTGGTATCATATGGGTTAGAGTTAATACCTTTGACTGCAACATGGTATGCAGGGATTCTGTGACCCCACCATAACTGTCTAGAAACACACCAGTCTTTAATAGATTCTAACCAACGGAACCAGGTAGCTTCGTGGGCTTCTGGAATGATCTTTAATTCACCATCTTTAACGGCTTTGCAAGCTCTTTCAGCCATACCATCGCATTTAACATACCATTGTGGTTTGATCATTGGTTCAATGATATCCTTACTACGTGAACAGACACCAATACGCATCTTGTTGTCAGTCATACCACGATAGAGACCCTTCTCTTGCAGGGCCTTGATGACCTCATTTCTGGCATCAAATCTCTTTAGACCTTTGAATCTCTCACCTCCATTCTCATTAATCAAACCTTCATCTGTAAAGAGATTGATCATTGCTAAGTTTTTTCTCTGACCACATTCGTAATCGTTAGGGTCGTGTGCTGGGGTTACCTTAACAGCACCAGTACCGAATCCTAAAATTACCAAATCATCATCGATAATAATTGGAATTCTTCTGCCATTCAATGGATGGATAATGTATTTTCCATGGAATTGCTTGTATCTCTCATCTTTTGAGTTGATGGCAACTGCTGTATCTGCCAACATGGTTTCAATACGGGTTGTTGCAACATTCAAGTACTGGTCAGTACCCTCAACAGGATAGGAAAACTCAAACATGACACCAAAGTCATATTCGCCTTGGTGGCCTGGAACCTTGAGTTTAGTGTGTTTTTCAAGGTCTTTGAACTCAACTTCGATATCTGAGATGGCAGTCTTCAATGCACAAGACCAATTAACTAAACGTGTGGATCTTGAAATCAAACCATCATTAAACATTCTAATAAAACATTCATTAACAGCTTGAGATCTGGTTTGGTCCATTGTGAATACCTCTCTGTTCCAGTCCAATGAACAACCCATTTTCTTTAGTTGTCCTTGAATCTTTGAACCGTACTCATTCTTCCAATCCCAGACTTTTTTAACAAAGTCCTCACGACCAATGTCATGTCTGGTCTTTTTCTCTTCTTTCCAAATCTTCTTTTCCACAACAACCTGTGTGGCAATACCAGCATGATCTGTACCTGGAACCCATAATGCAACCTCACCATTCATTCTACGATATCTAATCAATGCATCTTGAATTGATCCACCCAATGCATGACCCAAATGCAGTGATCCTGTGACATTTGGTGGTGGGATTACAATAGTAAACTTTTGATCTGGTTTAACGTGTTTTTGAATCTTCATTTGAGCCTCTGGACTAAAATACCCATTAGACATCCAATAGTCATACCAAATGGATTCAACAGCTGTTGGATGATAATTTGGGAAAATTCCTTGACCACCCAAATCTTTTCAAATCATAAAATTTATAAAAAAAAAGGTTAGTAGTCATAATCAAATTTGATGATCATCATCTAGCCAGACCCCCTACCTTTCTTTTGACCTGATGGTGTTTTTAATATAACATCAAGATATTGTTTTAATTTAATTTGTTCTTGTAATTGTTTTTCTTTTTCTTCAGCCTCTTTTTCGAGTCTTTCTCTTTCTTTTTTTGCTTTGTTTTCAGCTTCCTTTTCTCTCTCTGCTTTTTGTTTAGCTTCCTTTTCTGCAAATTTAGCTGCTTTTAGTTTCTTTTCTTCTTCTTTTGCTTTCTTTTTTTCTTCTAATTTCTTTTTTTGCTCTTCATCCAATTCCTTTGGAGGAGGTGCTGTAGTAGTAGTTTTACTTTTATCTTCCATTTTGAACAAAAAATGAATCGAAAATGTAAATAAAAAAAAATAAAAATAATTTACAATGTGTTTTATTTTTTTTTTTTTTAAATTTTATTAGCTCAAATACATCTGAGTAAAATAACAAAATATCTATATATAGATATTTAATTCTGTTAAATTAATATGTTTTTCTTTAGTAAAAAAGATAAGAATAACCAATCTCCACCCCCAACCATACCACCTTCTACAACTTCTCAAACACAGCCACCTCCTCAACCTCAACCTCCAAAACTCGATTTATTC
This sequence comes from Tieghemostelium lacteum, assembly GCA_001606155.1. Classification (NCBI taxonomy): domain Eukaryota; phylum Evosea; class Eumycetozoa; order Dictyosteliales; family Raperosteliaceae; genus Tieghemostelium; species Tieghemostelium lacteum. The sequence continues at coordinate 624,837 of LODT01000025.1, read as the reverse complement.
CAATCCCTAAATATTAAGGTGAATACACCAAAGCCACCACCAACTTCTCCTAATGTACCTATAAAAGAACCTGAAACACAACAACCACAACCTCTACAACAACAAACAAATATTGAAAATGAAATTGAAGTTGAAAAGCAACCTCAACCTATAACAGTTGTAAAAGTAGAACAACAAACACCAATAGATATTGATAAAATAGAAGAGAACGAAACAAAAATACAAAAAATTGAAGAAACAGTAATTACACCAAACAATAAAGAAAATGAAGAAAAAGAAATAGAAAAAGAAGAAGAAGATCAGAGTATTGAATCTAAACTAGTGAAATTTGAATCTATAAAAGAAGAGTTTATACAGAATATAAAAAAAGTTGAAGATCAAAATTTTAAAATACTAGAACAAAAGAAACAAATTAATGAATTGATATCTGAGAATATGGAGAGTATAAAGAAATTGGAAGTGGAACAGAGTGGTTATGTGGAAGAGGAAAACTATGAATTGGCATCAAATATAGAGACAATGATGAACCAATTAAAAGTTGACAATCAAAAGAATCTAGAGACTTTGTACAGATTAATAAAGGAACAGAACCAAGATAGTCAGAGTTTGATGAATTTTGAAGAGATTCTCTTACAATTTCAAACTAAATCTGAACCTTTATTACAGTTTCTAGAGGAAGAGATGAAAGTTCAACAGAAACAGTATGATAGCTATCATGATGCCATCAAAGAGGAGTTACAAGAGAAACAGTTTCAGTCTCAGCAGAAACTGGATCACATTGAGAAGGAGAGTAAATACCTGCAATTGGATCTGGAGACCCTGGATAGGATGGAGAGTAATCTTAAAGACCTAATTGAACAGGAAACCAAACCATTCTATCAGAGTAGAGAAGATATCCAGTTGAGAAAACTAGAAAAGCAATTGGAGATTGATCAGTTGCTCAAACAGATTGAACTAAAGAAACAGGAGCAAGAGGCAATGGATTTGGAGATTGATGATATAGACGAAAAGATTCAGTCTTCAAAATTAAAATTCAACAATGAAGAGAAGCGAATACAAAAAGAACGTTTGGATATTGCAGGTAGAGAAATGAATATTAAACATTTGAAAAATGAGGAAATGGAAATTCGAAATGAAATCTCTAAGCTTTCGAATCCACAGGATAACGAAAGTTTTCATTGGAAGTCTAGAATTGAGGGTCTGTTGGATGACCATTTGAAATGTCTAGAGTCATCACAAGAGATTCAGGTTCAATTAGAGTCGCAAAGTACCAAGAAATTGTATGAGGATCTTGAAATTCACTTTAACAGTCTCTCCAAACTAAAGAGTAAATCATCAGTGATTCAAAATCAAATTAGTCAACTAACACAAAATCAGTCACAACAACAGCAGTTAAAGGTGTCAACTAGAAACAGTATTGTGACACTCGAGGAACTTTTACCACAATTGGAAACACAAAAAAATCAAGCTAAAGATTTGAAAAAGTTCACTGAAGCCTCTAACCTGTTGACCGAAATGAAATCTAAACAACAGGAACTCACTGAGAAAAAGAATCTGTTGATTGAAATCTCTGAGAAATTGGACTCCAACAGCATTATTTTGGCTGACTACGAAAAACAATTAGCCTCCATTAATGATCAAATTGAAACACAAAATCAAAATATTTATTCATTAATCTCTGATAATAAAGAAACTAGTTAAAAATTGTAGATATGTAAAGATATATCAAAATGAACACACTCATATGCGAGATAATTTAATTTAAAAAGATAATGAAAAGTCCAAAACAAATTCAATGAAATAGGGTAATTGGTGATGGATATCTTTTAATGTGTACACAAATGTTTTTTATTATTAGTTTGAGCTAATAATAATGAGTATCAAGCTTCAACTATAATATGTTTAATAGTTTGATTTACAGTCTGGGCATTGAGCTGAGTTACCACTTGGTGGTGCATTACCAGTCTTAATTGATCTTGAGCAACCTTTACATAGAACGCAACCATTGGCTTTGCAATGTTTAGTATCAGAAGTACCACCTGGAAATTGAAAATGATATTGTCAATTAATTTAGAAAAAAAATTATTTGTTTCAATGTATATTTTGATTACATACAACCAGATGAGTATTTGCACATTTTATAAGTTTATATTAAATTTTGAAATTGAAAATGAAATTAAATTAAATTTGGTGGTTTTTATACTGCAAAGTAGAGAAATTTTTTGAAAATAAATATCTATTTTGATGATTCATACCAGTTAAATTTTCGAGATACAAATTATTTTTTAAATAGGATATTAAATTTATCGACATTTTAAACCTATGTGGTACCCTGCACCAATTTTATAAAGCCTATTGTCATATGGGAACAGGGATTCATACCTATTATTTGTTACTTCTCAGAAATATTAGATCATACAGAGATCCGAAAGGGTTTCTACTTTGAAAAAAAACCCTAAAATATTATATATGATATCATTAGATTAAAAAATAAGTTTCTCATTTATAATATTATAATATTTTGAATTAACTGTACATATAAAAATATATGTATAAAAATAATATAATATTATAACTTATTTCTTTATGTAATTTTCACTTCAATCAAAATGATCAATTATTTTTTTAAAACATTTTTAGATAAAAAGGTAAAGTGTTCCAGAAGTGACAAGAAAGAAATACGGAGTGTTGAACAGTGTAAAACAAATATTTTTTTTGAATTTTTAATAAAAAAATTAACAATGAACAAAATCCATTAAAATTCCACCGATAACACCAACCTTTAACGAAAAAAAAAAAAAATGGTAAACCCTGCATCTAATTTATCTCATCTAATTTCATCATTGGTAGTGAGGGATTGTGTCTATTGTAATTTATAAAGATCCAATAATTACAAACAATTGTGATGGATTACTTGAAATAATAAATGATAAAAGATAAAAATAGAATGGTGATAAATACACAAGTAGTATAACATCGAGATGTGCTCCTTATCACAAGTATACACACAAATGTTTATATGTAATAAAAAAAATATACTCTGAGAATAATAATAAATTGTGAACATAAATAATACATTTGTAGTAACACTCGCAATTTTGTAATATCTTCCTCAGGATATTTTTTCAATTGATAAGAAATTTCTCTATTTTGATTTTTATCAAATTTCTCTAAAAAATATACGCATGTGCCCCCATTTTGTGGACAATCTTTGTGTTTTGATTTTTATCATAATCAATTCAAACAAAATTTAAAAATATCTAAAGTTTGAGGTTGATCAAAATTTTTTTTTTAGCTTCTTCTTTTTTTTTCACAATTCCTTTTATTTATTATCACATTGTAAAATTATTTATATCAATCAATTAATTATTTGATTTTTTTTCTTTTGAATCCTAATTAGGCTTAATTTTTTAAATACTTTCAAAAAAAAACCCTATTATTGTTTATCAATATCGATCTTTATACCCATCTGTAACATAATAAAAGAAATATTCAAATATTAATCCATTAGAAATAAAATGAAATCAGCTACTATTTTATTTCTCACACTTGCTGTGATTGTAGCAACAGTATATTCTCAAACTACTGGTAAATATCACCATTCACTCACCCACACATCATCAAAAAAAAGAAATCGATTTCGGAAATTTTTAACACTTTTTTATTTTTTTCGAATACCAGAAACTCTTACAATCACAGTACTCGATCACTGGCCAGGAAATTACATTAACAAATTCTATCCAGGTGTTTCTGGAATTCAATCAGATTTCCAACCAGATCCAACTCTAAATCCATGGACAGCTATCAGTGGTGATGCCCAAGTCGTTAAAAATATGACAGTTACCTACTTACCACCATCAAGATTAATTTCATATGTTGGTAAAGGTAACCAAATCAACAAACAATCAAAAGACTCAGTATGGAATGCCACTACATTCAGCGGTTGGTTTGAACCAATTGATACTGTAAATGTTCCAGTTGCTGTCAGTCTTCCATTCATCAAGACTCTAGTTTCCAACGAAGTTTACAGATACACCTACTCAAGTTCCAATTTCTTCCCATTAGATGGTAAAGGTTTCTGTAATAAGACTCTATACCCACTTGCCCAATACCCACAATATAACTGCGATTTGTACAAAGACAACAGTGGTAAAGCACACAATTTCCATTTCTGTATGCATTGGTCAAGTTACTTCACTTACAAGAGATCCGTAGATAACCCACAAACCTTTGCCTTTGAAGGTGATGATGATGTTTGGGTATACTTTGACAAGACTCTCAAGATTGATTTAGGTTCAATCCATGGTCCAAAATCAGCTACTTTCTATGCTGGTACCGAAAAGAATAATGTCAACATTCACGGTTTCGTTGATGGTCAACAATACGATTTCGACTTTTTCTATTGTGAAAGAAAGACCACTGGTTCCAACATTAAAATTGAAACCAACATGGGTCTAAACTGTGCCTGGAGAGATTATTGTAATGTTTGTGAAGGTACTGGTTCAACTTGTTGTGTCGCTGAACGTGACTGTAACGATAACAAGAAATGTACTACTGACACATGTCCATCACCATTGACCCCAGGTATCAATGAAACCAACTGGAAATCATTCTGTTCCAACACTCCAGTTACTTGTGATAACTCCAACAAATGTCAAAACAACACATGTTCTGAATCCACCGGTCAATGTACCGCCTCCAATCTCTGTACCACCACAGATCTCTGTAAAACTGCATCTTGTAAGAGCACTTCAGTTGGTTGTCAATTCTTGGACAAACAAGTCTGTACTAAACCCTCTGACAGATGTTTCACCAGAAACTGTAACTCTACTACTGGTACTTGTGATGAACTCAAAACTACCTTAAACACCAACTGTAAGACCACCAACAAATGTGAGACCAAGACTTGTGATGCCACTTTGGGATGTGTAACCACCACTAAGACTTGTGAAGAGAAATTATGTCAAACCGTCAGCTGTAATGCCGACACTGGAAACTGTGTTTACACTCCAGTTCCAAACTGTAACTCTGACTGTGGTCCTACTGGTACATGTACTACAGGCGACAAATGTAAAATTCCATACTGTACTGGAGGTGGATGTTACTTCAATAATACTTCCCCACCACAAAACGAAAACAAATGTCTCAAGAACCCAGTTTGTGACTCAGCAACCGGTCAATTCAGTTACACCCCAACTGACTGTACCACTGGTGTCTCTGCTTGTTACCCATCTCCATACTGTAACAGCACTGATGGCCTTTGCTACAAAGGTCCAAAATTATCATGTAATGATCAAAATCAATGTACTGACGACAGTTGTGATGATGTCACTGGTGAATGTAAAAACATTGATCGTATTTGCGAGGACGGTGATGCCTGTACCATCAACAGTTGTGACCCATTGAAAGGATGTTTCTACACTCAAAAAACATGTCCAACCACCAGTCTCTGTGAAACCGGATACTGTTCTGCAGGTGAATGTAAGACTAAACCAAAGGACTGTCCATCACCAAACTTCTGTGAGGTTGCTAAATGCGATGAAAGAATCGGTTGTCTCACCGTTCCAAGAGAATGTGTCAGTGACGATAACGACTGTTACTCATCATCCTGTGACTATTCTGCCCAAGAATGTGTTAACAAAGCATTTGATCCATTACCATTCAAATGTCAATCAGCTGCCGTTAAGACTGGTGTTGCTATTGGTGCTGCCGCTACTGCCGGTATCGTCATTGGTGGTGCTGTTGCTTTGGGTCTTGCTATCTTTGGTTCCAAGAAGACCTATGACTACTGGAAGACTACCAGAGATACCAAGATGTCTGCTGCTGTCGACAATCCACTCTTCCAAGCCTCAAATAACTCTGTTGAGAATCCATTATTTGATGCTGAAGCTCGTTAAAAAAAACAACAAATATTTATCTACTAAACTAAAAAACAAATTAATAAAAAAACAGTAATAATCTTTTCTATTTATATTTTACATATATTATTTACATTTATCACTTATTTATTACTTTTCTATTGATTCTGTAAGGACATTTATGTTCTGATAATTCTTGGTGATTAAATGAAGTTTTACAAGATGGACACTGAATTTGGTGATTTTTACATTTAGATAAATGTAAAGATTCTGATGTTGCTAATGGTTTATGTGAAGATGGGTTCCAATTAGTTATGTGAATGATTTCATCTCGATAAGTTGTTCTCAATCCTTGAATTGAATGTGAACATAGCACACAAGATTCCCAAGTTTCACTCTCATGTTGATAGATGTGTTCTTGGAATTCCACCTTTGTGAAATACTCTAAACAATAGAAACATTGTAAATAGGGACATTCACTATGTAAATGATTTAGTAGTTGGTTTTTTGTCATTAAACCTTGGCAATTTGTATATCCATTCAAAGCATTGGTACATTGATAATATTTCCCAACTAAACAAACCATTTTATGATCTTCCAAATCCTGAACCATAAAATTACATTCAGCGCATAAAATAGATTTCAGGAGTGTGGTAGTTGGAGATAGTATAGTGATATCAACAGTTTTCTCAAGTGGTGGTGTGTGCATAAACAAAAGGTCATCTGAACTTGGATGAATGGGAGGTGTTGTGTATTCAACAGTTTCAGTGGCCATTCTTAATTTATGTGATGCTAATTCCATTGGTTCACTGTTAATGATATAATATGATAGATCAACTTCGAAACCATTCAGAATCTTTACAAATTCTTTACATGATTTACTTGTAAGTTTTTTTACCATACATTCAATATCATTCTCTGTTGATGATTGGGTATCTGTATTGATTTTAAATAGTAGTGATGCTAGATATTGGCAACATTTTAACGAATTACATTGAATAGATTGTTGGAAAATTGATTTTAACTGTTGTGATGAGTAATGAAGATATTCAAGAAGCCATTTTAGATAATGAACATTATCAAATACCAATACATTTTGAAAATTTTCAAAAGATACCATTTTTGGACAAATCTTTTGAAATCTATTCAAAATATCAACAGCAACAAATTGACTCCTAATAAGATAACTAATGATCTGATCTTCAATGATAGATGACATTAGATTTTTGAACTTTTCAAAAATATAAAATATATTATCCAATTGACTTAATTGTAAATAGTTTAATACCAACTGTTGTTCAATAAAATAATAGTGTTAATACTATTGTCATACTTTTAGATGCTTTTTCATACAAACATTTAATAAATGAAAATTTGAGTTATTAGAAAATAGTATTAGTTTTTCTATAGATTCTTTGAATGATGGGGTGTTGGTATTGGATTGTAAAAGATCAGAGTATATATTAATATAGAGATAAAATACAGTTTCTTGTAGTAAATGATAACCTTTAGAGAAATCAAGAAACAATTTTAGCTCTTTTAATGGTAGTTGGTAGTCAAGTTTGAATATCAATTTAGAGAGATAGTTCAAATCACCCTTATTGACAGCTTCACTGTTGGTAATGATGAAATTGGATAATTCAGATTCCAATTTTACTCTGTCATTTTGAAATTTGGAGAGTTTTAAAAGACTGGCGACATTAACACCATGGCTATTGGTTATAGAATAATCACTCAGACCATTTTGAGCAAATAATTCCATAATGATTTGGTTATCTTCTGGGTTTGAGTAATGTGGATTCAAAAGTGAATGTAAATAGGTGTTTCCTTCTATATCAGTAACATGTTCCTTCTTGTCAGATGACAATAGAAGTTTTAGAATTTCATATTTCTCTTTTACAGTGATTTGCTTGTTTTCCGATATCAAATGAATAGGTGTTTTCCATAGAATATTATGACTTATTGGATCTGCAAAACCACTAAATAGAAGCAACTCTATAATCGCTATGGGTGCTTGATTTTGAACTGCGTAATGTAAAGCAGTATTCAATCTATAATCCCTATAATCTACCATTGCATAGCTCTTTAGTAGTATTGAAACAATCTCTTGATTTCCATTCATGGTAGCTAACATTAAAGGAGTTTGTCTCATTTTGTTCAGCACATTAACACTGAAACCTCTGTCAATGAGAATCATCAAACATCCTGGTCTACCAAAAGCCGAGGCAAAATGTATCAAGGTATTACCATCTTTATCATATGGACACTTTGGTGGAGGTGGAAGCAGTTGAATTAAACTCTCTATAACCACAGTACGATCATATTTAATGGCACTCAAAAATAAATTAAATACACCCTCTTCATCCAACCTCTGGCCACTACCATTGTGAATCAGTGAATTTATACTACCAATAATATTGACAGAGTCGCAGCTCTTCATTAACGAATGTACAGGCTCCAACTTGAATTTGTCCAATGGGCTCTGATCCATCAATTTTTCAACAAACTGAATACATTGTGGTGTATTTTCATTTGGATTCTCTCTAAGAATATCCAAAACACTCTTGTTGTCTCTTGTAAGGGTCTTTATATTAGCCCCATATTTTATCAAAGCTTTTAGATTACCTAAATGGCTTCCTAAGGCTGCCCAATGAATTGGTGTAAATGATGACCACTCTGGTTTCCATTTAGATGCCAATTGAAACAAACTCTTTTCAATCATTTGAAATTGAGTCAATTTAACTTTAACCATCGATAGGTATTTCTCTTTTTGTAATTTACGATCTTGATCGTTTTGGGTTGACTGATTTTGAAGGTAATTGTAATTGTAGGTCATGTACATTGAATTTCGATATCCAATAACCAAGTCAGATAGTTGAAATACCTCTGAACCGTAATCCCATATACCAGTCCTTAGATTCACCAGAGTCTGACCTCTTTTAGTCTGTAGTATCTCCTCAAGAGTATACTCACTATTTCCACTATAAACACACAAAAAGAAAGTCATTTGAGTCAACATGGAGTCCAATAGAATATAGGAAATCTCTGAATTGTGTTTAATCAATCTACGAAAACTTGAATTGGAATTCTCCAAATATCCACCCAATGTATACACTCTATTATGAGACCCAAACAACAACACACCAGTATTGGAACATGTAATATCTGCACCGTGGCCTATTAAAACTCTTGTGCATTCAACCGACCCATTCCCAATACTTTTCAAAATCAGATTTTTACAGATATTATGTTGCGAATCTTTACAATGCTCTAATAGTCTCTCTAGTAATCCCGCATCACCTATATTAATAGCAGCTATCGCTGACAATCTATATAATTTCAAATTATATTTCAAACGATAACCCAATAGTTTTTCAATATTGGTATAATCCTGTTTTTCAATATAACTTGGTAACTCTATTGAGAAAGGGGGTGTTAATTTACAGTTTTCAGTGGGAAGCGATAAGTACACTTGCTAACAATAATTGTTAATATTTACTTGACCCAATTTCAATTAAGACTTTGGTTTTGTATAAGTGTCTCCAACCTTTAAAAGGATTTGGATTTTTTGATATATAATTAGGGTACCTAATCTGAAATAATCGTTTCCATAACTGGTCATTGGAAGTAACGAGTTGGTAGTAACTATGAGATACTTGTGAAAATGAATTTATATCACGAATAAATAATTGTTTTAATATCAGGAATAAAGTTTCATTGGATAAACTATCCATACTATAATATAATCGCTATATTATTGTAAACAACAAGATTATTTTTGACAGTTAATTCAAAATAAAAAAAAAAAATTAATGTCTTTAACACCCCACGCTTTACGGTATCACGTGATTTTACTAAAAAACAATAAAATATCGGAAATTGTGGTTGATGGTGGGTGAATAAAAATTAATTTACAATTATATTAAAAAAAAAAAATATGATTAATGAATTTATTTAACTAATTCTGTGAATATTATTTACATTTTAAGCATTATTGTTGTTGTTATTTGAATTTAAATTTGGACTCTCAGAAGTTGGAGTAGTATTAGTTTTTAAAGATTCTTGTACTTCTAGAATATCATCAACAGATAATGAGGATCTTTCTTTTTCTCTACCTACAAAATTACCAACTACAACTTGTTTCTTTTTTGAGATTTTCTCTTGATACTTGACCAAATCTTCAGACTTGTTATGAACCTGTTTCCAACGTCTCCAACATTGGTTATCAGTTCTAGTACCCAAAGCAGATGCAATGGTAGCCCATTTACCAACACCATGTTGTTCAATGAGTTCTTTAAGTTTACGATCTTCCTCTGGAGTAAAAGGAGTCTTGTTAAGTTGAGGATCAATGACATTACACCATCTCTCACGACACTGCATATCCGTTCTACCTGGAACATGTTTCTTAACCATAACCCAATTACCATAACCATAAATCTCCACTGCATTTCTAAGAAGCTCATCTTCCTTTGCAGACCATTTTCCACGTTTTATGTTAGGATTAAGTGTCTTTTGCCAACGATGTAGACATTGTTGACCAGTACGTGCACTCAAATACTCTGCAATAGTCTGCCAGTTTTTATCACCATGTATTGCAAATGCCATTTTTAGAGTTTCATCCTCCTCCCTAGTCCACTCACGCTTCATAAGAGTGGGATTCAGGGATCTCTGGTACCTAATCAAACAGGATATAGGTGTCCTAATAGGAGGTCTAGGAGGTCTAGCCGGATGAGGATTATCCCTAGTAGGCTCCGGAACAGGAGGCCATGGTGCAAACTTATCATTCAACTCCCTAGCCACCTCATGCCATTGTCTACCTTCATATTTCAAAGCCAATCTCAAAAGCTCCTTATCCTCAGCCTTTGAGAAATTCCCATTGTTAATAGAAGGGTTCTCAAAGTTATCCCAACGCAACTTAATTTCATCCGGTTGTCTCTGGGCAAAGGAATCCATGCAAATCATTGCAAAGTCATCAAAAGTCAGTGGATAATTCTCAAATTCCTTCGGAGCAATGTTATTCAGTTCATCCATTCTAGCTGAATATTCAGCACGTGTCAAGTTTGATTCAGATATTCTAAACATTTGCTTTGCCTTATTCCTATCCTGTACACCTTTATGTAGAAGATTGATATCACCTTTTGACCATTTTCTACATTTAAAAAACAAGGGCATCGTTCCAAAATTCTTCTTTATCATTTCAGAATCCAAGTTCTCTGCTGGATAAAAAGTCTGAGTTACACCATCCACCTGTATCTCATAACTAAAATAAGATACACCTGCTTTCCTCTCATTCTTTTTCTGAGTTATACCAGCATACATATTCGAATAACTTAATTTTTGTTGTGTTGTTATTTTTTTCTAATAATATATATATTATTAGAATACATAATTAATTTGAAATTAAATTAAGATAATAAAATACTTACAATTAATTGTGAATTTCTTTTAATTGCTTCATCGATTTGAACTTGAAATGTTTTTAATAGTTGTTGATATTCTCTATTTAATTGTAATGCATCTTTAGCATATTGTTTGTCAGTAGTTGAATGGTTTGGTAAATCTGACAAAATGTCATCTGGTAAAATATCATCCAATGTATTCAATTCGATTAATTGAGGTGGTTCTTGTTGTATTGAATTCTTCTTTAAAATTTGTTGATAATTTCTAAAATCTTGCTCAGAGAATGGAACTTTATCAAAATTATAGTTTGTATTTACATTGTTATTATTGGATGTGGTTGTTGTGGTTGTGGTTGTGGTTGTTAGGGGTGGTATAGATATAGTTCTAGATGAATCTGGTAAATTTTTATGTTTTTTTAGTGGTCTAGAATCAATATCATCTATAAGATCTTCTTCGTCATCTTCGTAATCCTGATCATCTTCATCGTCTATATCTAAATCTAATTGGTGAATGGGATTGGATTGTTGTTGTTGTAGGCTTCTGGTGAAATTCATTGGTTTCTGAGTAGATATTGTAGATTCAATATTATTATCATCATCACCATCTATTATCAATTCATCATCTACTTCAGAGTCATCAAATTCATCATCTTCATCATAATCCTCAATATTATCATTTTCATTGGATTCTGTGGGTTCATATCTTTGTGATAGAACTCTTTGTCTATTATCAATGATTTGTCTTAGAGATAGAACATCCTTTTCAACATTTTCCTGTGTGTTAATTAAAGTAATGCCATTAGTGCTCACTCAATTTTCTTTGAAAATGTAATTAAAAATATATTCATACCATTTTGCCACGATGGATAAACTTAAAGTATGTTATGGGAGAAGAAAAAAAAAATTGTGCAAAAAAAAAAATTCAATGGGATGGTTGGAGAATAGTGAAGAAAGAAAAGAGAATAGAGATAATGAATAATGTCTATTTTTTTTATAAAATATACTTTTTATTTTACCAAAAGCTCAATTTAAAATGGTTTGAATTGTTTCTTTGAGAGGGCAGATGGGTCGTGTTTAATGACGTTGAATCTGACAGTTTTGGATAATGGTCTGCATTGACCAATGGTGACTGCATCACCTTCCTTAACAGTGAAACATGGAGAAACGTGAGCTGGGATATTTGAGTGTCTCTTTTCAAATCTGTTATATTTCTTGATGTAATGGAGGTAGTTTCTTCTGACAATGATGGTTCTCTTCATCTTGGCAGAGACAATAGTACCACGGAGGATGGCACCACGGATGGAGACATCAGAGGTGAATGGACACTTTTTGTCAATGTAGTGACCTTCAATGGCTTCTTTTGGGGTTTTGTAACCAAGACCAATTGATTTGTAGTATCTGACACCTTCTTTACCTTTGACAACTTTAGATTGGAATTTGTTTTGGAAGGTAACTAATTGCTTTTGGAAAGCTTTTTCGGTCTAAATAATAATATTTATTATTAATATCCAATATTCTTCTATCATAGGATCAAAGACTAATATATTTTTAAAAACAAAAAAAAAAGAGAGATTCGTGTGGGGTGTGAGGTATAATGGACGATAAAAAGGATGATTTAAAGTCTCCATTTTTTAGAGACTCCAAAAATCAAATCACACTATTTTTACTATAGATTTTAGGTATAATTTACCAAAAATCCTCGTAGAAAATAATAAATGATAATATCATCAATCCAATTAACATTATTTTTTTCTGATTTGATTGATTAAGGTGATCCAAAATGGTGTTTTCTCTCTTTCTCTCTTTCTACACATAATATATTGTCTTATACCTATATAAATTTCTTTTGGTGGTTTAATTTGTTTTAAATACACACTTGAATATCTGCCATTTTCGAACTTTATAGACTTGTATGTGACACTAGTGGAAAAGAAAAAAAAAAAAAATCGACTCAAAAAAAAAATGAAATATTTCGGTGAGGCGATCAAAAAAAAATAGATTTTATGTAAAAATTTTGTAAAAAAAAAATAATGAAAGACTGAGCAAAATTTAAAATCATTGAAAATATAATGAATTAAATGATTAGATCTACTTTTTTCAATATAATTAATAAATTTAAAAAGAAAGATCTCGTTGGAAATGGATTAAAGAAACAGTATTTTCAAGGTGAACAAGAACAGATTGATACATTTAGAGTGTTTTTGTGTAGTAATGTCTACAAGGACCATTACTATGGGAGTCAGGAGAGTGGAGATATGGAGCATTTGGCTTCTGTTAAATATGGTAAGCAGAAGAAATTCGTATCTGAGATTATTGATAGTCAGGTAGTGGAGCTCTTTGAACAGGTACATCAGATGGGTGGAGTTTGTAGCTATCCCCCACCGCTAAGGAATTTACCATACTATTCATTGGAAGAGAAGTTAAAGAGGTGTTTTGAGATTAAGAAGATGGATGTAAAAGGGATGGAGGTGCAGCATCCTAGGGGGTTTAAATTGAGAGTTAAGCAGTCACTGGTAGACCATGTGGAAGCTGGATATGGAGTGCATGTGGAGGGTGAGATTACACCGGGAACTGTAGTGGCATTCTATCCGGGTGACACTTATAATGCAAGATCTGTAATTCCACCATTGGTTATAAAGGATAATGATTATATGATTTGTAGATACGATGGTACGCTTATTGATGGTCGTTCGTGGAATAAACGTGCAGATGAATTGGCATTGCAGTACAAGTATTTTCAAGAGACTGGTACTAATGCAACTCCAAAGGATTTACAAAAGTATCGTAATCCTTATGCTATAGGTAACTTTATTAACCATCCACCTATGGGGAAGAAACCTAATGTCATTTCATACAGTTACAACTTTTCACACTATTTTCCAAAAGAGTTACAAGATTTCATTCCAAATCGAAAAGTAACTGAAAGTAAGGTTTTTAAAGATACTACAACTTTTCAACCTGCAATGGTTATCATTGCCTATGAACCTATTAAAGATCAAGAACTATATTTAAATTACCGTTTTAATCCAGTTAATCAACCATATGCAGATTGGTATCATCAACCTGATGTAGAGGAAGCACACCGTCGTTGGGGTGAAACTATACAATCTCCATTTTCTTTCATTAAATAAATAAATGTACATACTAATATTTATATATATATTCTATTTACAATTTATTATTTTGAGTCAGTATCCTCTTCATCTTCATCTATTTCTTTTGATTCCGATTCAGGATTATTTTGTTGATCTAGGTATGAATAGAGTTTTGAAACTTTATCATTAGTATTTTCAATTTGTTTAATGACAGGGAACAACTGAGTGTTCAGTTGATTCCAATGGTTTAGTATATCAGAATAGGATGTTGAAACAGCAATGAGTTCTGGATTAAATGACTTTAATGTTGATTTTATTCTGTATCTTTGAGAGGGCACTAGTTTATAGTCTTTAGGTACTGTTGGGCTAAATAAAGTCTTCCATGAGTAAATTAAAATCTGATGTACTACTGAATTCCTGTTATCATTTATAAATTGTTGAAGTGGTTGTAGATCAGGTTGATCCTTTTCTTTTTCCTCTAGTTTTAATAGTTTATTAGGTGATTTTATATCATTTTCTAGTAAATAGTTTTTATCATATCCTTCAACTACAAAATACCTGTTCTTCTTTATAGGTTTCCAAAATAAATTTAATCCCTGTATCGAGTTTCTCGCGCTGATTGTTTTTAACCACATATTCAAATCTGGCAATCAATTATCAAATTCAAAATAATTTTTTTAATTCACCAAAAAACCCAAACACGTATTCTTGATATGGATTGGTGCGATTAATCACTATCATAATACAATTGTCATTATTTTAAAAAAAAATTATTTTATTGACAAACAGTATTCCAAATTTCTCCCATATAACAATTCAAACCAATGGGATTATCAAATGCAGCATAAGGACCACCACAACCATTGACAGATTGATATAGTCTTAATTCTTGTGTTGTTGAATTACAAACAGTCATTTGAGAGTAACTAATCTGATTAAGACAGAGATCAGTAATAGTGATAAACACTTGAGTTACATAATCTTGATAACTATCATCAATTTCATATATATCCTCAGTGCAATTACCACCTTTAAGTACAGAAACAGAGTTAGTTGGAAGTACATAGTTAGTAGCACAACCATATTGAACAGCACCACTACATTGATTGGTAGGATATGAGTTCTTGGAAACAACATCACCAGTACAACCACCACCTTCATATTGAGCTACAATTACATTGTCACCAGTACTATCACAAAGGTACTTATAATATTCATT
Source organism: Tieghemostelium lacteum (assembly GCA_001606155.1). Taxonomy (NCBI): domain Eukaryota; phylum Evosea; class Eumycetozoa; order Dictyosteliales; family Raperosteliaceae; genus Tieghemostelium; species Tieghemostelium lacteum. The sequence goes on along the minus strand of LODT01000025.1, from coordinate 609,266 downwards.
CACACAACCGTTTTCATTGAAATAATAAGCATTTTCTAAAGTACTACAACTATTTACATCATAGTAAATTTGATAGTAAACCCAAGGATATTGACACTGTGCGATACCAATCAGTGATATGATTAGTAATATTATTGTTTTAATTCTTTGTAATTGGATCATTTTTGTATAAGATTGTGAAAGGTTTTTTTTTTAAAATCATTTTAAAATCCTCAAAATATCTTCCAATAATTTTATTATCGGCTAAAAAATCTTAACAAAGCAAGTAAAAAATCCATTTTCAATACCCGAAAATTTCTGTTCAGAAATTTACATCAAAGAAAATGATAAATGAAGTTTACCATTATTACTGGAAATCTATAGAGTAATTATGACTTTTTTGGTTTTCATTGTTGTTTTTTATTTATAAGAATAAGGGAAGGGGTTTGATTATTGTAATAAGCATTTTGATGGGGGAAGTGTGTAGTGAAGTGTTGATAGATTGAAATTAATTTAAGTGTTACTATTGTTGTTGTTGTTTTGCTATTCTGTAGATTGTTGTTTGAGTTGTTATTTGAAAATATCATATTTTTAACTTGTTAAATTACATAATTGGAGAGCTTGAGTTGCATAAAATTTTACATCTTTATCAGAATCCTCCTGCAATTTAATTAGTAATGGTTTAACTCTTTGTTGTACAATGGTGGAATCTAAAAGTGGAATGACAGTTTGAAGGGTTTTGGCAACATTGAAACGGATATTTGGAACCTTATCAGTGACCATTTTGGAGAGCAAAGGTAGCATAGAACCAGAGATGACATCACCACCTACAACAGAGCTCAATACAGATATAGAAAATAGAGTAGTCATACGATAGAGGTAGTTTGGATGAGTGTGTAATGAGAGAACTTTAGGAATGATATTGTTCTTTGCCCAGTCGACACCAAATACCTCTGTGAGTTTCTTTAGATTGCTTGTGGCGGCTTCACGAATACTGTAGACAGGGTCACCCAACCAAGTCATACACAGACTCGACAGTTTCTCATCAAAAAATTCAACACCCAATTGAGTTGCCAGCAATGGAATGTAGTCAATGATTGCTAAACGAACTCTCCATTGATGATCTTCAGCCAAATCTACAATAGATGGCAACAAACTCTTACTGAGGGACTCTATTCCAATGACCTTACTGACAAGGTCCAATTTAGAGATAATGTTCAAACGAACATCTGGGAAATCGTCTACCAATAATTTCTTAAATAATTCAACGAGGTGGGTGTTGGTGTCCTCTTTTCCAAAGATTGGTGCAAGACCCATAATAACTTGGGCGAGGGCAGCTCTTACGTGTTGACTGCCGTCACCTACCAAATCATTGATACATGGTAGGATAGTTCTGATGCATGTATCTTTAGGTAATAGACCACAGACATCAGTGATTCTCAAGGAGGCCTCAGTACGGACCTCAGCCTCGGTATCCTTGAGTAATTTAACAAAAGCTTGTACCAATTCAGATTTGGTAATCTCTGGACCAACAGCTTCACACAACTCCTTAAAGAGTCTAGCAACCATAAATCTGACTCTCCATGACTTATCCAATGAACATGATTTGATAACTGGCAAAATGAGGTGAATATTCTCCTCTTGAGTCAACATACTACCAATCAATGCACAATTCTCAACACCCAATAATCTTACTGAATCCTGCTCATCATTTGACAATGTCTGAAATAGTGGTAGTATCTCTGATTTGACTGCTTCCTTTTCAATCTGTTTAGCAAAATTACCCAATGCTGATGCTGCTGCTCTTCTTACCATTGGTGTATCGTCATGACACAACTGTATAAATGTCTTTCTAAGTGACTTCTTAAATTCTGCATTAGCTCTTCCATAAGAGATGGTAAACAATCCGCATGCAGATGTCTTACTTGTAAACCAATCTGCTTTTGACAATCTAAATAATACATGTATAAATATATCTTCAAATGCAGAGTTGGTGATTTCTTGTGCTATTTTACATAATGATTCTACAGCCTATATATATTGAAGATATTACAAGTTAAAAGAAGAAGAAGAAGAAGGGATGGTATTATAAAAAAAATTTTTTTTTTTTTTTTTGGAAGGTGGTGATCATAAAAAAAAGGGGTATTAATATATATTGGTTAAACTATAGTTTGAGTTCTATTTTTTTTGATTTTTCCTCATACCTTTTCTCTAACAACAACTTCTTCAGCACCTGCTAATACTTCAAGTGGTGGTAATAAACAAGTTGAATGTTCAGGTCCACCTATAAAATCAGTTAATTTACCTAATTCCTCACATAAAGCTACTAAAACTTCATCTTCATCTTCGAGTACAGAATCTTGAAGGTATGGAATTAATTCTGCACGTGTACGATCAGGTCCTAAAGCTTTAGCAATAGATTGTAATTTTCTAATGGAATTGAGTCTTAATTGAATATCGTCATTTTTAAGTTCATCTATTAATATCATAATAGGATGATAATCATCATTCTCTGTAGCTAAATTTTCCAATTATACATTATTTTCCAATATCCAACAATCATCAAAAACATTATCCCACCAATTGACAATATACACCAATATAATCAATTACACAATCCACAAATTGAACATTTATAAATAACAAATATTAAAAATTTGAAAATTAGAATCTTAAAATTCATATAACTGTATCTATATAATCAAAATTTGATATTCAATGCTATCAAATCTCTGTTGATGATAATTGATGAACACATACCCATCTCTGTTGAAAATAGTTATAAAAAAATTTAAAAAAAAAAAATTAACCTTCAAAAAAATTTTTTTCGAATTTCCTTTTTTTTTTTATAACAACAAATTTTTTTTTTTTTTTATATTATATCAGATCACTTTGAAATCATGTCAAAATTCGCTTCTCTTTACTATAAATATGTTGCCTCTAGAAACTCAGTTTGGATGGCTACTGTAATTGTTAGTGCATTTGCATTGGAAACTACTGTACACGGTGTTGTTAACAGTGCTTTTGAATCTGTAAATAGAGGTGTATGTACTTGACAATTGAATAGAATGATTATCATTTGATTTTGAGTTACTAATATACAAAACTCAATAGAAATTATGGAAAGATGTTTATGCTGATAGAGTTACCAAAGGTCTATCCCAATAAATAGACAATTTAATATAGATAGATATTTTTTTCAATTGATGGTTTTACACCAATTTCATTTTTTCAATATATTTAAACATCAACTAGCATAGCAATCAACTACAATACACAATTTAGTAAACTATAAAATAGAATTCTTCAATTTTATAGAGAAAGAAAAAAAAAATAGATATTTAGCTATTAAAATAAATCAACGACAGAGACAATAGCATATCATTAATCAATAATATAAATCTACAGATTTTTAGTTTTCAGAAATTTGTATGGGGAATAGATACATAGAGATGAAAATAGTAAAACAAAAAAAAAAGAGAGGAACTCATTGGGAGGGGGAGATTATCTATAGTTTTTATTTAAAAATTCAAGTTTTTGAAGATTTGTCTACTATTGTTACATATTATTTTTGTCACCAAAAACTGACAAATTTATAGATAATGGATCAATATGTTCACTACTGGCACTAGTAGATTTTGGATTTGATGCTGCTGTTGTTGTTGTTGTGGTTGTTGATGATGCTGTTGACGATGATGATGGCGTTGGTGATGTAATTGTTGTTATAGATGGTGGTTGTAACTGTTGTTGTTGTTGTAGTAACTGTTGTAACTGTTGCTGTTGTTGTAAAATTTGATGTTGTTGATCAATTTGTTGAGTTATACTAGGTAATTGTGGTTTAATATAAGGTATTTGTGATTGTTGTGGAGCTCTTACTCTTTTATCATCTTGACTTGGAATGCCATTAAAATTATTATTATTATTGTTATTATTATTTGTATTATTTGTATCATCATCGTCATCATCTTGATTCTTTTTAGGTCTACCTCTTTTCTTTCCAGGAGATGCCAAAGTAATCTTTGGTAGTGGGTTACCATCTTTATCTACTTTTAGAGGTCTACCTCTTTTTCTCTTTGGTATAGATGGACTCTTTGGTACTGCTGGTGGATTCTTACGTGGTCTACCTCTAGGTCTTTTATCATCTCCTCCTCCACCACCTCCACTACTAACACCTACAATAGGTTGTTGAACTAAACCTGGAACTCCACCTGATACTGCCATTGCATTTAAAGACTGTAGAGTAGGTGTAGTACTTCCAGTTCCAAAAAACTGGTTGGGGTTATTTGTAGCTGCTGCTGTTGTATTTGGAGTTGTAGATGTAGTAGTAGTAGTTGTGGTCCCACTTGTAGTTGGTAAATAAATATTTGATTGATTTTCGTGATTATAAATATTAGTGTTGTTGTTGGTGTTGGTTTGGGTGGTGGATGGAGATTGGTTAGGAGGTGGTAGACTAGTAGGTGGAATGAATGCATTAAATGATGAATGTATCTGTGATGTTAAAGAAGGCTGTTGTTGTTGTTGTAAATAGGCTCCTGATGGTTGCTGTGGTAGTGGGATATTAGTTTGTTGAACATTTAATGGTGGTAATATTTGTGAATTTATATTGGTTGTCATTGTATTGGAACTATATGAATTTCATTTAAAGATTAATCTTAGTATTTATATTTATATTTATAACGAATATATTGGGTGTTGTGATATTTTTAAAATAAAATTTTTTTTTTTTTATATATCTAGATTCCATCCATCATTCAATCTTACCTTTTACTATTGTCCATTACGAATTGGTTGTTCTATGGGTTATTGTCAATGTGTTTTAATGATTAAAGTGTAAATTTTGAGAGGGAAAGGTGGATACTAATGTTGAAATCTATAAATAGAATGTTAGTATCGGATCAAAAGTCGACTTTCGAAATTCCAAGTTTTGGTAAATTCAATGATTGTTGAAGTCCAATATGTGATGTTTGTTTTGTAGTTTGTTTAGCCAGAATATCTAATAGTTCAGAGATACATTTGGACATTTGTGGACAATCTTTGAATTTTTCCAAAAAAAAAACATGAGTTTTATAAAAATAAACCCTTACCTAATAGGGTGAATTCAATGAATCTTGGATTTAAAGGTAAAAGTAGGGATAATGATTTGAATCACAGGTGAGTTAAAGTGTATTACTCTTGTAAATATCTTCAAGAAAATCGACGTTTTAGCCTCTAAACTAAAAAAAAAAAAAAAATTAAAAAAAATAAAATTAAAAAAATTCAAAAAAAAATACAAAAAATATTTTTTAAAAATTTAAAAATTATCCGTTGTTGAGATTGTAATGAATTAACGTGTATATGATGGAGTTGTTGATGGGGCTGTTGATGTTGGATAATATGCACCTGGTTGTTGTGGTTGTTGACCATATGGAGTTTGTTGTGGTGGATAGGCACCTGGGGTAGTTGTGTTTGGATAGGCTCCTGGATAGGCTTGAGGTTGTTGTGGTGGATAGGCACCATATGCACCTGGTTGTTGTTGTTGTGGATATGCACCTGGGTAGGCTTGTGGTTGTTGTGGTGGATAGGCACCTGGTGTAGTTGAGGAAGTTGGTGTTGGATATGCACCATATGCACCTGGTTGTTGTTGTTGTTGTGGTGGATAGGCACCTGTTTGTGGTGCTTGTTGACCATATGGGTAATTTGGTTGTTGTGGTTGTTGACCATAAGGAGTTTGTTGTTGTGGTGGATAGGCACCTGGTGTAGTAGTTTGTGGTTGTTGTGGTGGATAAGTACCTGGGTAGGCTTGTGGTTGTTGTGGTTGTTGTGGGTATGCACCAACAGCACCTACAGTACCTACAGCAGAACCTACTTGTGGTGATTGAGTTAAATGTAACAAGAATTGTTTTTTATTTGGATCAGTAGTTTGTTTCCAATAAACTTTTTTATCACCATCAATGAGATGTAATTCACCTTCGTTGGTGAGGGTAAGACTACATGGTGCAACTTGATATGGAGTACTTGATTGCCAAATAATAGAATCAGTACGATTTTCCAATACTAAATTACCTGTTGGGTGCAAAACTAATCTAAATGGACCATTAGATGCTGCTTGATTAGATCCTGAAGCCCAAATTGCATTTTTTAATTCTGGTCCTGAATAAGTTACTAAATTCTAAAATATTTAAATATCATTAATATATAAGTTCATTCTATTCTAATTCTAAAATACACCATTTTCTCAAAAGTTTTGAAAAATCTAAAAAAACAGGTGTGGGGTTATTGGTCAACACATACACCATCAGCTTGCATAACTAAATTATAAAAACCATTCTTTGAAGTTAAATAAACTTTTGAACTTGAATGCAAACAGCTGTGTAAAGTATCATTATTTGTTGGACATGGTGTAGTTGTAATTGTACAGGCTGAAGATTGAGTGGTTGATTGTTGTGGTGGATAGGCACCTGGGGTAGTAGTTGGTTGTTGTGGTGGATAACCTTGTGGTGGATAGGCACCTGGTGTGGTTGTTGTTGGTTGTTGTGGTGGATAACCTTGTGGTGGATATGCTTGATAATTCATTGTTTGATGAGAAATTGAGAAAAAAAAAAAACTAATCAAAAAGAATTTTTAAACTTTTAAAAAAAAAGTAAGATTTAATCAAAGATCTGTACATTGTATCACATAACTGAGTATTCCAAAACCATTAATTTAAATCTAATTTAACTTTTATCTTATGTATATAAAATGTAATTTTTTATTTAAAATTTTTTTTAATATTTATAATTTCTTGGTCTATGATCATTGTATGGACTCTTTACTCTCAAATGCATCAAAAAATAAATATTTAACAAATGGAGATGAAAAGAGGGATAACCATAGTACCTCAATTACACCATACCAATACAGGACAACTATAGTTAACAGCCAACAATCAAATGCATCAACAATACCTGTAGAACTATTTCACTATTATTTATTGTTCTTAAATAGATGTAGGTTAAAATGAATTGAATGAATGATATTTAATGTTATGCTGATACATATATAGATACATCATATAGACAACTAAGGGCGACATCATTAGTTGATGAGATATTAGAAAGATCAAAAATCACAATATTAGAGTATCTTGAAAATAATAGGGTGTCTACTGTTGAACTTTACCAATTATTTCAACATTTGATACTGTGTGCTACCACTACAAATGTCTCTAGTGAATTTAAAAAACTGGTTTTACAAAAGTTGAAACCTAAGGAACTTTTACCTATTGCATTTCAATATCAGATACTATTAAGCTTGGTATCATTGGAAGATGATATACAATTAGGTCTTATCAGTTGGATATGCAGGCAGATGGATAAACATTTGTTATCCATAAAGATACTTCACCAATTCTATTATTTGTTTTTTTATATTGCCACTAAAGAGGGAGAAGGACCTAAAAAGTCATTAAAAAAGCTATACCAATCTTTAGTAGAGATTTTAGTTAGAATGACATTGTTAGGTGATATAACACCTCATAGAGTAATGCTGGTTACTAATTTACTGCATAGACATGAATATGGGTACTTGTTACCTCTGTTTGTTCTATATTGTCGAAAGGATCCAGAGACTATCGTACCTCATACTATACAAATTCTTATGAGATCCTATTTCATACAACTACAGTCTATATGCAGCAAAAACACTATAGCAGGAAGTAAAGAGACATTTCTAGAAGACATTAGATCACTGTTAACCAAGAGTAAAAACATTAAACAACTCATAGATAGTGACAACTCCATTGGATATCTTTTACTATCCAATACCAAAAACTATTCTCAGATTCTAAATAGAATCAATAGATGGGTTAGTTCAAATTTAGAAGCTTTTTTACATGATCAAAAGAACCCAGAGTTTATATACTTTTTCATTACACTACAAAGACTGATGGAATATACTGGTGAATCTTTACTATCTGTAGATACCTTTCTATTCCATTACCTAGAGTCATGGAATGGTATAAATCTACGACCTCAACTAGTTCTCTCATTAGTTTCCTATCTATCTAATAACCATCCATGGCACCTAATACAATCTAAAGTAATTAAACCACTTCAACGTTTCTATCTTAAAACCTCAATAATCACTTTCAAAGTATCTCTATTAACATCAATGATCAATCTACTTGAACATTGGTTTCGACTAAATAACTCCAAATTCAATAACAACCCCCCACTATTCAAAACACCTTCAACAGACCACCACGAAAGCACCACCAAAGAATTCATTAAATATTTTTCAAAATTTTCAGGAATTGCACTTATTGATAGTAGTAGTCACCCATCTATACAATATCAAATAGACAGGTTCTTTTTGGTAGTTTCTAATGAATCTGATTACCTATGATTGTTATCTAATAAATACTTCTCTCTTTCTTGTATATATATATGTATCTGAGAGTTATGCTATAGTTTCATTTTATTTTCGTCTTCAACAATATCTTCGTCACTACTAAAAGAATCTCCTTCATCACTACTCAGATCTTGAGACATTTGTTCAATTTCTTGTTTTACTGATTCGTCGTTGGTATCTAAAGTTACAGAGAATTCCATCATGGTTCGAATACCTTGATAGGATGTAGGTACTAAAAGTCTTTCTTCAGGTGACAACATCTTATCAAAAGACATTAATATATATGGTACAACTTTTGGTGGTGCTATTGAGTTTTTAGATAACAATTGATTATATTCAATTTCACACCTATAATTAAATGGTAGTTGTAAACTTTTAAAGTAATTTTGAATTGCCAATTCATCAACTTGTGGTATATTCACTTCTGTATTCATTGTTTTTATTTGAATATAAAAGATAAACGAAAATAGGAAATGGGGTTAATTTTAAAATAAAAAAAAAAAATAGGTATTCACCATTCCAAATCAATAACTAAACAGTTGATATTGTTTATTTCTATCAATAGTTCTTTGAATGGGTGATAGGGGTAGGTGTTCTCATTGAGAATTAGTAATTCTATTTTGAATGTCTTTTTTGATTAAATTAGAGTTATTCACATATTTTCTAAAATTATTTTTTTACAAAAATTTGAGATATTATTATGAGATATTGTATGAATCATATTTTGAATATTTTTTTTTTTTTTATGATCAGTTTAACAACTGTAACTCTACAATTAAAAATAATTATCTTTTTCGGAGATTATATATTCTAATTTCTAGAATAAATTTAAAATGTTAAGACAAAGAGGTGGCTCTTTGTCAAATAAAACCGATGTAAAGGATTTAGAAGAATATTATAAATCACTAAAAAAGAATGTA